>JAOXYI010149155.1:0-11594 GCA_028566495.1 Lithophaga antillarum | reverse complement strand
TTTATTTTTTTCGTCGCTCGTTTTACTCTTAAGTGAATACTATTAGGAAAAATTCATATGTAATATTTATTTTAAAAAAAACGGACGACAAGCAAAACACGAATTATGTTCTTACACTAGATCGATGATTCATAAAAAAAAATTAAAAAGTCTATTTTTCGCAAAATCTATAATTAGAATCTAATGTCGTCGGAGCAACACAATATGTAAAGAAATACATGTTTGCTGCATTATACATGGAATGTACATGTTTGCAGTTCATAGATGTATTGAGTATTCTGTAGAACTTTAATGATAACTATGCATTTAGGTTCATTCTCTTCAATAAATCAAGGATCAAATATGCCCTTGTCGTGCTTAGTTCTCTTCATATCAGTCATTATTAAAGTTTAAACGTTTGTAACACCGGGTAGTGTCTGTGAAACTAAAATTTCAAATTTATTATAAAGTGAACATTTACAAAAGACATTTCATAATTGTTCCGCTTTCTGGATAAATTAACAGTCCGAATAAACATCCTGTTCCTAAGCCAACCGGAGCCATCAGTCAGCCTTTAACCACCATGGTGAATATATAGTACATGTAGTAGTGTACCAGACTATGTTCACTCGTAGAACAGCCGATGCCAGTCACATTTAGAACAGCAGGGGCCTGTTACATCGTAGAACAGCCGATGTCTGTTATATCGTAGAACAATAGGTGCCTGTAATGTCGAAGAACAACCGGTGCCTGCTATGTTGTTGAACAGCCGTGTCTGTTATATCGTAGAACAGCTGATACCGGTTATATCAGAAGACAACCGATGCCTAATATATCGTAGAACAACCGGTGGCTGTTATATCCTAGAATAACCGGTAACTGTTACATCGCAGAACAATAGGTTCCTGTTACATCACTAATGATCTATTGAACCATCATCATTTGGAATAGATACAAATGAATACGCCATCTATCCGTACTATAGTAGCAAATCTGTATCAAAAGAACTTATAATTTCTGTAGGTTGATAAAACGTTAATTCTTCAGTATCAGTACTCACTAATGGACGATGTCGGTATTGTCGTCTGCAGATTGAAGTACTTCCGGCGGCAGATAAGCACGTACACAAGCAGCAATCACAGTATTTACAAGAATAGCAGCATAGCAGAATGGAGACAGCTACAACTGCCACGAAACCAAATGATAAACCTACCAACAATGAAACGTAATGTAGTGGTGTTGGACAGGTACACAATTTGTGATTTGTTGTTCCATTTTGACAACTAATATTTGAAATGAATGAACCGTGTGTTTCTTGTACCATCCAAAACTTATCCAACACTTCCATAGTAACAGCGTTCACTTGATCGAAATATAAATGCGTCCGGTTCACAACAGATAGTCGTCCATACGAATTTCTGCTTCTACGGTCTGCTCTGAAGGCGGACCAAGAATCTGTAAAAAGCAATTGATACATGTAAGTTAGGTAAAAAGTGACCCCAAAACTCATAGTCAGGATATTACAAGAAAACATATAAACACAAAAAGAAATAAATACAAACTACAGATTCCACACCCATTCAATCAAAACTATTGTGTATTGACACTAGAAACCTCTCTACAACACTGAAATATATTTTCGTTCCGAATATTTGAATAACTTTGCATACTTCTACAATCTGTCATTTAAATCTAGTTTCCGATATAAACGGGGAGTGTTCAAGTCGGTTGATCACATCTACCTGTACAGGTTACTAGCCTATCAGCACTTGTGTTCACGCGTGTCTTTAGGCAGTTGCCAAAAAAGGTCCATTCGACTCGAATCTTACGTGAAAGTCAGTAGTTTTTCTCCAACACCCTTCTTCAACTTCAATGGACGACCATTAGGTTCTGAAGCGGGAGGAGGGGGCTGACAGAATATGAAAATCCGTATTCAGGCCCTACCAAAAATGAAACTAAATCATACGTCCCACTTAAATGAAAAAATAATCTATCCTTAAAAAAACCCTAAAAAGTCCAGGTGCCAGGTGGGTTTTTTTGTGTGTGTGCTTTTCAAATTTCAGGTGGACTGGAAATTAAATAATCCAGCCTAGCTGCCCTGACTTGGAAAGAAGTAATCTGTCAAGGTATTGAGCAAAATGAAAAGTAGGGTCGAGCCTAACTTGCCAGCCCATCCCATCCCAGAATCTACTGGTCATCCCCTAAAATACTCGCCACAATACAGCTGAAGAACCTGCCAAAAGTAGCTGTAAAATTATTTCGATCAAATAATATCAAACTGAAGTAAACAGCCCAGTTTGACATTCTGCAATCATATGCGAGCTATTTGGTATCATGTGGAAAAAGAGTTAGAACTACTGAAAAGTCAAATACTTTGGTTTTGAAAAGTTTGGTAATGGCGACTACAACTTCCGGGTCTGGGCCCGCATAACTGTCAAATGTAGAAAATACACAACAAAACTCCAATAATGCTTTAAAGAGAAGCCTGCATACTAAACTTGTAAAAATTCCTCTTTCCGAAAGAAGAGAATGCAAACTTGCTGATTTCTTTCACGTTCTGCATGATTTTTAATATAAATACACAACCAGAAGTTTGGTGACGGCCATTACACTGCAGCCCCATCTGATACGTGTGATCAATCTCTTCCACAGAGTTCTCGTTCCTGGCTTCGCTCCACGCCCTCTGTGTAGGAGAATGACATGTGATAGTCAGCTTCTTTTGTATTCCAAAGGAATTACGGAAAGGGAACGAACTCCGTTCCGTAGACTGAAAACACACCGCTTCTCGGGAAACACCTGTTTCATATTACTGCTATAAAATGAATACAAAATAATTCAGACATTTATCAAACAATTAATATACTTGGTTGTCCCATCCAGTCTACTCCTTCACCATTGCCACCAGCACCGGAAATGACATGAACAGGAGCACGAGGATTAACGTAACTGTGTTGCACAACATCAGATCTATATACCGGCCATAAGCGCTCATATGAATGCTCATGTGCCTCTATAACTAGATCAACTCCCATTCCATAAAACAGATCTTCTAATCTACAATGATATACACAGTTATTGACATACTTTGTATTTTGGACAAATACAACCAATTTATTCAGCGCACAATTTATTACTTATGTATGTGTTAGTAATAAAATTCTATGGAGATTTATTCCCTCTTTTCATTCACACACTTGCTTCCCTTATAGTATCCCCTACAATGAGGATATTCAGTTAAAACAGTGAAGAAAATCATTATGAAAATAGTGTAATCTTTTTAAAAAAATTAAAATTTATGGATTGGTTGATTCTAAAGAATGGCAACAAACATGTTTCCTGTATGTTGGTCAATCAAGATTTTGCATTTCCAAATGCACCAAGTCTCGATCCCGCATTTTAGGGAGTTAGTACTGAATTGTGTTCAGCTCTTTCATATGAATGTACTGATGTCGTTTTGCTACGTCCAGACGTTTATTTTTTTAAAATTCCGATTAAGTGTTTTGTAAATGTCTTACACCGAAAAAGGCATATCCAGTAATATTTCAAGAAGAACAAATGCGACTTACCCTTCTTTAACCCACTGTCCCCAAAAATGTGGTGTACAGTCATCAAGGTTACTGTTTGAGCAGTACATTGGTCTGTGACCCATAGCAATAATCCATGGCGTTGTGTTCCTATTTTCATTGGCTACTTCTAGGTCTCGTAGTAACCAGTCATATTGCTTACATGTGTAGTGTTGGTTGTGAATGAAGTATACCTCTGTCGAGTAGCTGAAAACATGAACGCATAGATGAGTTATTTCACATATCGAGTAACATGAATCGGTCTAGCACAGTAAGAAGCATCCCATAAGTTGAACTGGAAGGTTATCAGTAAACGAATACAACTAAGCAGATAATTTTGTAGAATGTAAAATTTCAACATTGCTCCCTTTTTCACTGCTGGGAAGACCATACTTTACCAAAACACTCGCGATCGCTCTTCGTCGTGTTTTATCAACACTGACCCATCGACTGTGGAAAACTAAATTTTTTACCCATCATCCTCAAATGATTTTTTTAAAATATAACAGGTATGACTTTTGGTCACACTCTGCAATATACCTTAAACAACTAATTAGTACACAGCTATATTTTAGCCAATTTTGCGAAGTCAACAAGCTTTGATGACGATTTGGGCTTTTGGAGTCATATTGCAGAGTTGTAACATTATGGGCAATCCAGTCGGAGAACGTGGTACGTTTAGGCATTTAGTTTCAAAAGAAGCAAAAAAAATCACCATAAACTCCTTCTGTGAAAGACATTAACGGGCAGAACCATTTTTGTACAGCTAATTCCGTTCATAATTGATTTAGTGATATTTAGACAACGCAATTTCTTATCATTTTATCAACTTCGACGGTTAACTTTGAACCTGGTACAAAATTTTCACTTCAGTATTCAATACTAACAGATGGTTTTCAAACAGAAAAAAAGTCTTTTTATGACATAATGTTTTCTTAATTTCCCTGTTGTTTTGGCGTTAGTATACGTGCCAGTATATCGTGGTTGTCCTTGCTGTTGTAGGACCAGAAATATGAAGTAGTGTTCGATTGCGAAATACGTCAGTAGAAGAAAATGTTGATGCTTAACAGAAATTATCGTCATTGCTACAGGATTAATATTGTTTTGCACCATAACAAAGTTGAAGGTGAAAAAAGGAAAAAAATTGCGAAAACGTGTCAAGAATAAATACAGACCGAGTAAAATGTTACGGGTATCTTTTTAATTATTGGTATAAAATAAATATAAATAATACATGGCGATGCTATTTACCTGATAAAATGAACAAGTCCAATGTCAAAGCTGTACCAAAGTTTATCTATTGGCATCGGCCATGGTGTTCCCGGCATGGAGAATCTGTGTCTATAGTGATGGAGGTCGCTAGCCAGCTCTGAAACAAAATTAATATATTTTTAAATATTTTCTATAATTTTATATTTTGTTCGTCCTTAATTTCCTCTTTTTTTAATTGTTTTTCTGTTTTTTTTCACATTTTAATCACTTTTTAATTTCTTTCTTTCATTTTACTTAGTTTTCTTGTTTATTTTTCCTTGGGATTATGAGAAACTCGAACTTCTAGCAAACTGGAGAACGATTGTCACAGTTGAAAATATCTTCTCTAATTCTTCGGACCTTTAACCCTTTCTATACCCGTTGGTTAAACAATCGATAAACCACACGTTGGAAAATTGTTGCGCGCTATTTCCCGCTAAAACTATTCTAATTACATTTCTCTGGATTTTTCATTGAAATTATTGGAGAAATAAATTCTCTAAACTATTTCTCGTGACTAACTATATATCTCAACTTCGGTAGTTAAAATCTTGATTTTAATCGGCTCGACAAGGCTCGCGATTAAAATTAAGATATTTTAACTATCTCGAGTTGAGAAATAACGTAATCCACTGAAAACAGTTAGAGAATCTATATTTCTACCATAATTACATAAATTTTCAGCTTCCCCGACCGGTTGCAGAACAATTTGTTTAACCACTAGTGTATATTATAATTTTTTGTTATTGCACCTAGTAATAACACATTTTGGACGAAAGGATTCAAATTATTTAATTCTTACGCAATACTTCTCATTTCTCACGATTTTTAGTTTATTTATTAAAGGTTGGGTATGCAAACAAAAAATGGTCTTAACATCTATTTGCGTATCTATAGATAATGGATTTTAGGTTCCCGTTTTTCTCTTTTTTTTTTCAGAAAAATTTTAACGGCATGGAAACAAGATTAAACCAAACCAAATCTTTCCCTCTTCCTGTAGCAGCATGCTCTTTTTTTCGTTCCATTTTTCTTAAAACTATGCTTTTTACAGATTATTTTGTAAATAGAAGGACCCAGGATACGAACTTTTATTATTTCAAAAGATTATATAGCATACCAATAAAAACTTTTCATTAAAAAAAGCAGTTATATTATAAAATACATATATATATTGTTTAGTTCAAAGATCTAAAATACATTTTCAAATTCACACAGAAATAACGTGTGCCCTTTTAACTGTGTAATTTACGCTCACTATGTGCTATTTCAAAATCTGGGAGAAACACTACTTGTGGTCATTGGTTGGTTATTTATCGTCACTTTCAGCAATTTTTCAGCTATATCTTTACTGTCAGACTTAGTTGGGAGTGGGGAACCCGGACAGCTATCCATCTGAACGGTGAAACCCAGACCTTCGGTAAATGTCTGGAAACCTCAGTACAAGAAGAGAGGCGAGTAGGACTCGAACCCACGACAACGGTATTAGGCTAGTGGTTAGTGTGTCAGCGACCTTAACCACTCGTCCACCTAGGACTCTGATGCCATTGGCCCAGTTATGGTGCAAAGTGCTTATTAATAATTACAGATTATTACATGGCATTTTCAATATTTGCCCTGGTATCAGCCCGAGACTCCCATATTGAATCCCGAGGGCCAATATGGGTCGAGGGCTGATACCAGGGCAAATATGAAACTGCCATGTCATAATCTATTTATCACATATTTTCAGGCTGAAGAGGGCAAATATGGATTTTCAGGCACGAGGGCCAATACAGGACATCCATTTCCAGTCGTATTGACCATGCAAAATTACCCATATCACTACAAAATATGTGATAATTCATCATATTCAATCAAATATGTAATGGATGGACTTTAAACTGACAAGTCACAGATGTCAAGTAAAGCTTCTGTATCTATAAAATCGTAAATTACCAACAGTGTCTCCACCAGGTCTTTACGAGGTCGTAACTTCAACAATGGAAGACTCAGTCTGACAGAACATAAACCTCCTCGTCCTTCATAAACACACAGCCCTGCGCACCTGTATTAAACAAAGGTAGACTGAGATATTTGCATTATTTTTGTACAGGTAACCACTAAACTCAACTTGTATCAACTGTGTTTTCACAATAGATTTTCTGTTTCTTAAAATATGACATTTGATCAATCTCTAACATATTTACTGTAACGTAATGGAAAATAGATGCAAGTAATAATCTGAATAATTCTGAACACATTTTGTATACATCTAAAGTGACCTTGAACGTGAAATTCAAACAAAACTTTCCTATTATTTCAAATGAAACCTTTAACAGGGATGTGATTTGGTCACATGAAGTCCCCCCGAAAAAGCTTACTGGAAGCTTACCGGAAGTAGAATATAATACATAAAAACGGATTCTGAAAGATCCTTAACCGTG
Source organism: Lithophaga antillarum (assembly GCA_028566495.1). NCBI lineage: Eukaryota > Metazoa > Mollusca > Bivalvia > Mytilida > Mytilidae > Lithophaga > Lithophaga antillarum. Next base: position 4,378 of record JAOXYI010149155.1, on the reverse strand, counting down.
GAACAATCACATCCCTGCTTTAATTATGGACAGCTTCTTCTGTTACAAAATGCATCAAGTATCAATGTGTTTAAAGCAAGAATTCAAATGCACCTTTTAAGCCAGCAACGTCAACAAATTATATAAAAATCTGTTTGTGACACATGAATTTGTCACAAATTTTTCATGACTTTAAAATGAAATTTTCAAAATGGATATCTGTTAATCGGTTTAACAATAATTGTAATAATTTAGAGTATAGTTAATAATAATACTTTATTTAATGAGGATAAAACAGTTAGCACTATACTGAGGCCCTCAGTTATACAAAATCAATGAATTATATAAAAACACATGAAACAAGTTACATAATACAGTCATTATTAAAACATTAAAATCATTTGACGGAGTAATATGATTGAATGAAATCAAATTGATGTACAATATGTATTGCTAATGTGATAAAATCTTGATAATTTCTTTTATCATATATCTACTTTCATGTATAAGCTTAATTTAGATAAATCTAAATGAAATTTTCATGTGAATTTTCATTTCTTCAACTAAGAAAACATTTTTCAGTCACCATGTCTAGGAGTCTGGGAGGTGGTCCTGAAAAACTCACATTTCTTTGTTCTGAGAATGTGATCTATTTGCAAGTGTTTACCCATGATGAATTTTGCCTACACTTACCACAACTGAGCTATTAATTTTGGTTTATGTGTTTTTGAAATTTTTAATTTCACTTTTTTTTTCAGTTTCAGTATTTAGTACAAAAAAGGTAAATATATATCTACTACATTCTAAACTGACAATCTATGAAACAGAGGTTTGCATCGCTAATGTTATACTTTCACCTCTGCCACAACAATGTCAATGCCATGAGAGTATCAGGGCAAACAGATTCATTTACTACGGTGAAAGGATAGTTAGACTGAAAGGACTTATAATAGGCATGTATAAGAGTTAACATCTGAGGCTTTTTTTAAGCAGAGACATATACACTATGTAAGCTGGCCACATTAGAATCTTTGTGGTTTAAAAACTTGGGTGGAATTTTGAGATAATAATTACACAACAAGCTTCTCACATTTGCATCAATGATGTCCAAAAAAGGTTCAATGCAAAATGTGTCACTGCCACTTTGATGTCACAATTAAGAATGCTTGTCTCTTTGAGAGATGTCCCAATGGTCTGGCAGAGGTCATTTCCAGCAAAGTTTTCAAAAAGACATAAGGAGTGCAAATGTACTCTGTTCTGGATACTGTTAAACTGATAACTGTTACTTCATTATACACAGTTAGAATATTTACCAACAAAACGAAAGATCATTAATCAAAACACTTCTTTATGATAAACCTAAAATTCTTGTAACAGTAGTCTTTCTCTTGAGAGTCTCCTCTCATTAGAACTGCTGATTCCTTACTACAGGATGGGAATGCCCTTTACCATCAAGCGTCAAACGCCCTTTTTTCACCACCGTTAGCGTCATGTGGACCTTAAATTCTTATCGTGATTTGTCAAACCGTTAGCGTCAAATTGAAAGAAAATTTTATCATTACCGTTATTTTGAGCAAAAATTTACCATGAATCGTCATACATGATACCCCATTCCCATCCTCTTACTAAAATATCCCTCTCGGTTTTCATCAGGCCACTTTTTCATAGAAGATGGATTGACCTTTCAAGAGAGGGACTACCATACTATATTTACCACCATCTATATCTACAATGAATGTTATATATAACGTACAAAGTCATTCTAGGACTCCATTTAACTTCAATTCCTGCTAATCTTCCCCAAAAGAATTCTTTATTAAACTGTAAGAACAGTTCTCGGATGTCAGGGTTAGGATCTATATACTCCCAGCTTTCATCCACTATAGATAAAGTACCACTGGGTTTAGATTTAGGCTGAGATGGCTGCCAAGATTCTTTGTCAAGTTGTTCTTGCAGTTCCAGAGCCAACAAAAAATCATCATCTACAAATTCCATCTCTCCTCAAATCTACAAAATAAATATAATGTAACATGGGGATATTTCATCATCTGCAAACTCCATCTTTCTTCATATCTATAAACATACATGTAAAATAACAGGACAGCAAACTATAGGCTCACCTAAGCCTTATCACTCACCTGGTTATAAACTAACCCATTATCTGAAATCAGTCTGGTAGAGGACCATCCAAGGAACATTTGTGAACAGTTCTGGTTTAATTGTCTGCCAATTCTGAGAAGAATATCTTTGAACGTTTTTCCCATAGTGTCCCATGTTAAACTAAGTCCTGCAGTGGATCTTGGATTTCACATCAGCACAAAATTTACAAACTTGGTAAGAACCATCCAATGATCAATCATGAACACCGTTTGGTTTAATTGTCACTCTTGTTACTGAGAACATCTTTGAATGTTTTTCCCATTAGGTTCTATGTTAAACTGTCCTATGGTGGCAGCCATTTTATATTTCCCACTGACTTGAAAATTACAAATTTGGTACAGAACATGTAATAAAATTTATAAAAACATAACAGGTTCATTGGCACATGGCATGTGGTTTCAGTCAATCAGAAAGCATATTTGGCCCTGGGAGCTATTTGAATTTCAGATCAGAACAGAAAACAAAAATTTTTATGAGGACATTCAAGGAACATCCTGCTAAGATCTGTCAAGCAGGTTCAGAGAAGAACATTTTAAAACTTTTCCCTTTAAGCACTATGTTAAAACTTTGTTCTCCAGTTATAGCCATCTTGGATTTCTGATTGTCACAAAATTACAAATTTGCTTAAGGAGCATCTAAATGGAATGTGGACTACCAAAGAACAATCCCTGCCATGTTTGGTTTAAACTAGCACAGTGGTTTCAAAGGAGAAAATTGTTACATGTATTTCCCCACAGGGTCCTATGTTAAATTATATCCTACAATGGTGGCCTTCTTGGACGGAGTTTGGTGTTGCAAGATATAGTTTTGAAAGTGCACCACCCAACAACCATTCCTGTTATGTCTCTTGTTTAAACTGTCTTGATGGTTTCAGAAGAGAAGATTATTATATATTTTTCCCATAGGGTCCTATTTTAGAATATGTCCCATGGTGACGGCCATACTGGATGGAGATCGAGGTCAACGAACACAATTTAGAATGTGGCCACCCAAGGACCATTCCTGTCACATTTGGTTTAAATTGGCTTTATGGTTTCAGAGAAGATTTTCATATATTTTCCCATAGGGTTCAATGATAACTATGTCCCATGATGGCGGGCATCTTGGATGACGGACCAACTTGTCTGATACAATTTTGCAAGAGGACCACCAAGGACTATATGTACCAAATTTGGTTCCATTTGGCTCTGTGGTTCTGAAGAAGAATTTTGAATGAATTTACTGCTAAATTATGGCTTATTTGCATGAACAATCATGGCGGCCATCTCGGATGACAAACCAACTTGTTGGATACAATTTTGAAATAGTACCATCCAAGGTGGTCATCAGATACAACTTTGAAAGGGGACCTCCCAGGGACCATCCCTGCAAAGTTTGCTTCCAACTGGCCCAGTGGTTTCAGAGGAAAAGTTTAAAATGCGAAAAGCTAATGACGACAACAGACACCAAGTAATGGCAATAGCTCACACGACCCTTCTGATCAGATGAGTTAAAAAGCGAAAAATAGCAAGAGTCAAGTTAACACTGTAATTATATGATATAATAATAATACTTTATTTTACATGTTTTAAGAAGGTTACACACTTAATTTACAACTATCTTCCCTGAGGCCCTTGAACTAGTAAAACAATGAACTGTATTCCTAGCATTATCTCTATTATTCCTAACAATTAAATTCTTACGATAGAATATGATAGAGAATTTAGATCTACTTTTATACCCTTTATTCTATCTTTAATAGTGTAAGAGGAGTTCTTGGACAATCAATTTTTTCACCCTGCGGGTGGTATGAAATTTTGAAACCATTGGCCATGTTGTCATATATAATGTGTGACTGATCCAAGTTCTAGCTTCCTACACTATATAGTCTACAAGATTTCAATATTTACTGGATATCACGAAATACATTTTCACCCATAATCCTGTCCTTAGGACAAATATCAAAATTCAGAAACCTTTGGCACAGACAACTTTTATAGTGTTATTCATATGCTAACTTTCAAGTTTCAATTTTTAAAAAGATGTGAAATATTGTCCGTTTGAAACAAAATTAGTCATGTGTTGTTAAATATTACAGAGTTAATAGAATTAAATCAGAAACTTGAAATAAGGATAACTGATGGATGATTGGAAATTATTTCACAGTTGTTTAGTGTGAAATAATATCTGGATCAATATTAAGATAATAACGTGGAATTTTGTTAGTACATGCAGGTACTGGGGAGTTTCTTTCAAAAGT
>JAOXYI010149045.1:0-11596 GCA_028566495.1 Lithophaga antillarum | reverse complement strand
TCTGATACTGGATATTTTCAAATGCATAACACTATTTAAGAAAAATACTGCCATATTACATTGCTGGCATGAAATTATATGATACGTTTATAAAAATTAACAGCTGTAAGAAATTGTTAAATTATATGAAAACTAAGGTTTATATCTGTTTTCCAAAGATATCCTTACTGTTGTTGTTTTGGTAATATTTTACTCTTCAGCATTTAAATGTCTTTAAATTTCCAAACATTTGGCCTTGGCCACCATTGATAGGACATGATTTGTTGAAATACACTAATGGTGCAAAAAATAACTTTTGTATCGCGTGATAATATATTAGATATCGTGAAAAATACAGTTGATATCAAAACCATTCAAAGGCATTTCTTCTCTGGTTCTTGTAAGTTGAAATTAAGAGGATAACGACGGACAGAATGTCATAAGATGAGGGGTGGAATGTAATAAATATAATTAAAAAAAAGTAGTTATTATGGTAATTAAGGGGACGATATTTTCTGGTATCTGTCATTCAGACATGCGAAGTAAGACACCATCTGCATACCAGAGTACGTAGATTTGATGATCATTTTGAGGAGAGCGGCCCGCATTTGACAATATCGTAACATTAATATTTTCGTATCACACAAAAGCTTAACTTTTGAATAAGTGTTTCTAGATTAGAAATGCAAAATGATAATCCGTTGTAGGATTGTGACAATAGCATTGTAACAGATGAAAACTAATATGTGTAATTACAGGTCTATGTTTAGTTAGGCTGTCATATAGGAAACTAGGAATATGTGAATGTGTGATTGATTGATCGATTGATGATTGATTGATTGAGACTTAATGCCACTTCTAGCCATTTCACGTCTGTATCGGGACGACTAGTTCTATTTGTTGAGGAAACTTGAGTATCTGGAGAAAACCATCGATCGCCGGCAAGTAACTGACAAAGTTTTATTACATAAAGTACGAGTCGAGTGCAATATCGTTTTTGCAATCCCCAAAGACAGGTACGAACTGTACAAAATTTAGGTAACAGGATATGCAGGTAGAACAAATATGCAGAACATTGGGCAACTGAGGCGCTGTGAGAATAATGAGACAAACCCTAGAATTTTCATCTTCAACAAGAGTTGTGAACAAAATGGGAATGCTCCTGATGTTTATGTCTGTATGCAAAAATTTAATTTCAATTTATGCGTGGAGTACTGAAATAGATATAAAGTTATTTTCAAATAATCTATAGCCAAAATATTTGAGCAAAATATTTGGATTTCTCCAACACCCAACTGAATCTCTGCATTCATAGCTCTTCGAGAAAAGATTTTCAACATCAGGAATTTTCCAGATATGAAAGCAATATATCAACTTCCCCTTCAAACAGATATATTTTCAAAGTAATTCCTTACGCTATAGCACATACGGTCTACATTTTACAGCTTCAAAGACATTTAAATTTGAAAGTAAAGGCATCGTAAAACGTCATCACATGTTTTCTTTAAACAAATTATCAATGTCAAAGTTTGATAGACAAGTATTTTATTATTTTTATCAAAAACGATTCAAGCAAAGGTTTGGTACTTTTTTACCTACAAACCTCATATTTTGATTTCGTGTGAACATTGTTTTTTCTTTTCCTCATTTTGACAGGACTGTAGTGCAAGAAAGTTCATCGAGAAACTTGGTTGGTTGATTGTTGGTTAGTGAGAATTATGGTCACTTTCAGCAATTTTCAGTTTTTTCGTGCCTACGAGACCGCTTACATTGTTTGGCGGGGAGGGGTAGGACAACTATCCACTATATTGGTGAATGAAGTGGCCAGGGTTCGATCGAACCAACAACAGTGGTGTTCGGCTAGAGGTCAGTAATCAACGACCATAGTCACTCGGCCACTCAGACAGTTCATCAAGAAGGAAAGTTTAACCCCGTAAAACAGTTCAACTGCATCATTTTCAATATAATACATATATTAAGTCTGAAATGTAAGTAGCCACTTTACCATTTATCTTTCTGCCTATGCATCAATAAAGTTTCCAATTACTGCTACATTGCGTTCGTAGGTTATAGATAGGTCTCAAACGTTAGTTATCGTATTTATAGTATTAGTCTATCCTTGTTTGTCGTTAATAAGCAATTAGTATTAGTTTTCTAACTTTAGTTTCCGATGATTGAGTCCTTATTTTAACATAGTCTTTACTAAAACACAAAATAGATAATGAGGTTCTAAAATTAAGGGACCGAAATACTTTTACTGTTTCAGTGAAGGAATTTTATTTTTTCCCGATATGGATGTATTTCTAATAGATTTTATTTTTTCAAGATCGTTTGTCAATATGGTAAAAGATTTTGAGGAAGTCTTGTCCTTTCGATATAGATGGAATTAAAAGGGATAAATTTGGTTTTTCAAAGGATATGTTACTTCTGTATTTTTCAACTGATTGTAGTGTACTTTTTTGATTGATTTAGTACAGCACTACAAGTCCAATGTGATTATAGGAGTTTTTGTTACTAGCGTAAAAGACCGGGTAAAAGGGCAAAAGGGCTATTCCCATATTTGCGAAGGATTTGTTTCATCTGATTTTAATTTTTTTATACTGAATTGCTTGTCAAAAAATATTCAGCAATAGATTTTTACATTTGAAGAAACTGTTTTTGCTTTTTATATAAAATGTTTCAACGGCGCAAATTGTAGTTTTCATTATGTAACTATATGACTTTTTATTAGTGATTCATTTTTCGTTCAATTCCGTGTTTCAATAAATTGCAGTATACAATCAATACATTTTACTCTTTCCGTTCACGAGTTACAACGGTTCAATGTTTATTTTTGAGATCTGTGATACCGTTTTTGTCACATGGATATAGCGAAAAACATTATTGTTTTCACACTTATCTAGTATACACGAGTCCTATGGGTCGTGTCATGCTCCGGAAATCAAATGTGGCATATACGGAATAACATGGCGAAAATTAAATAGCTCTCTCAACTTTTTAATAGTGAGGTAATAAAAATAGAAAATACAGTACGTAAATTAAATATATTTGTATTCTATATGATACAAATATACGTACTGGACCTTTTCTACAAATTTCTTTCCTTTTCTCTGGATCAGGGTACAAAGCAAACATTTTTTCCAGCAATGGTGTCTCTATAGCTCCTGGACACACACTGTTAAAATGAACACATTTACAAAATCATCAGAGGTATCACTCTAGTTGGTGAACTGACGAATTAAAGTAGATATTTTAAACACTTATAAATACTGGTGAATATTCATGAAAAATAACATCACAGATTTTAATGCAAGACCATTGTTTGTGTTAAAAGTAAATATCTGTAAATACTTGATGTATGAAAATATGACAGAATGGTTTTCTTATGTTCTTAGGATTATACATAATTAAACTAGAAGGATAAATATTTTTGACTGCAGAAAGAATTACACATTTTTACGTTAGTTAAAACTACCAACGCACACAAGAATGAATCAGCGGCAAATACTGAAGTTTCGAGTTCGTTACTACACTCGAATGTTTGTGATTATTTGTAACTATACAGTCTTTGTGCGACGTCCTAGGTGCCGACATTGTAGAGAGCAGAGAAACAAATAATTCAACATCCATTTATTACAGATTTTGAAATGTTTTTTTTTTTATAATTTTCCAGGAAGCTTAAAAGATATTCCAATTTACGCCGCAAGGGGATTCCTCAACAATCCGTTAATATGTAATTTAGAATTTATCGGAAAGTTTAGAATTCGTTTAAAAAAATAATGTTATTCTGTATTGCGTCGCTATTAGCGTTACTTGACAAACGCACAAAAGACTTCTTATAAATCCAGATATGACGTGAATCTTACCGAAATTCCAGTCATCTCGGAAATCACGTATTATTAACCTAGAAATATTACGTTAGCTAAATCATTGCGAGCAGTTTTGTTGTTAGCCGAGAAAAATGTTTTCTTCGACATGAATACGTTAACTTTATCATACCTAACGTTCAAGACGCGTACACCTTCATTTTTGCAATTGCCTAAAATCAGGCGTAAAGTAAAACATATGTAACATTACATATATTTTTAAGTTAGATGTATAGTTATTATATCTCTTTAATTCTTCTTAAAGTTTTCCTGTTTTATCAAAGTAAGAAGTTTTTGGTTACGTTTACGATCTTGCACCAATCATTACAACTTTTTGCAACGATTTATCTTGCAACTATGACGATATCTTTTGGCAACAAAACAACATTAACTTGTATAAAATTATCCAATCGATGACTATTTAGGAATAAAACATGTTCACACGAATTTCAACGATTATTTAAGAAAATTTTGAGTACATTACGTCTTGGTATATCCGGTTCCCGACTACAGTACTGACACGAAAGGCGTGTCTGAGTTGCTAACTAACCTTCAACGACAGTATTGATTTAACGTACATATTTTCCAATCCACTGTAGAAATGATTTATTTACACATAATAATTTGATGTAAATGGAAAAATATCTGTACCAAAATCTTTCTGGAAACCGTAAAGCATTCATACAGCTTTGTTTTAAAGATATATTTGTCAAATAAAGTTCTCTGGACAAATATGATATGAAGTCCGTGCGTTTTGACAAGACCTTACAATGAATTACCACAGTTTACCAGTTTACCCTCACGTGATGCACTGCTTCATCTATAGCTAAGGCTTTGGTCATAGACACTATACCTCCCTACAATCAAATAGATTGCAATTTCATTTATGTTCTGTTTAATATAAATATGAAAAATGGCTAATCCAGTCTTTAATTGTTCACATTTTCACGCAATCTATAAATGTAAGAATATATACATATTGTATTATTAATATATTTGTAGTACCCGCTCGAGGAGAGATGTACTCAGTTCCAATTTAACATGACAAGGATTGCCAATTTTTCTGCAGAACGTTGAGAGTTCTCACCCGGTCTTCCGGTGTCATCATCTAGTACAAACTGGAGGCCACTATATAGAGGAAAACATGTTTGGAAAACATTATTCTATTGCCATAAAATAATGCTTAAGGCAACTGTTTTTTTAACTTATAAAATCTACTTGTAGTAAAATGACCATGAATTTGACTTCTAGTTTTCAAATTCAGTAGTTGTCTTACATTTCCATATTTAAGACTCAAGTCCTAGCTTAATTGTTGAGGATTCAGCAGACGTGAAGTTATTATTTAGAAGCAAAAATTCTGGCAAACATTCATCTTTAGTGACCTTTGACCTCTGACCCAAAAAAATCGATAGGTGTCTTGCCAATCAATATATAAATATTCTACCAAAATTTGGTTATTAAATGTTGAAGACAAATTAAAGTTATCATCCAGGATCTACAGATCTACTTAAAATCTATTTTTAGTACAATGACTTTGACCTCTGGCATACTGATTCTAAAATACATAAATACTGACTTTACCTATCTAATATATCAGGAATCTATCAGAATTTCATTGCTTAGAATTAAAAGGAACTGACCGAAATCTATTTTCAGTAACATTGGAAGCTTTTTCCAAATTTTATTGATATGGTCCGAAAATCAATGGTAACAGACAAACAGACGGACGTACATCATTTCATTCAGCAAAAACACTAGATGCCACTATAACTTTGTTATGATGGTAAAATAATTGCATGACATGTTGAAACAATTTATCAAACAAACAAACAAATAAACAAATTATATAATTATATTTCACCAGTAAACCGCCAGAAAACACCATCGAGAGTGTTGATAAATCATGAAAACAACTCATGGAGAATAACTTAAGGCTTTTTCGATACCCTTTGAATACATAATTCATCATATTGTATATTTTTTACAAACTGTAAACCAGAAATACGCTGAAAAATACAAATTACTCCATTAATGCATATTAAAGTGTGTAGTTTGTCATGTTCGTACCTTTGTTGAACTGTACTCTACAGCATGGCGTTGTCCGACTGCTGCAACAATACTGGCAATATTTACAATTGATCCTTGCACTTTCCGTAGATGAGGTAGTGCAAACTGTAATTAAAATTATTGAATGTGTCAAGCAACATTAAAATTACATTTCTTTTCCTGATTGATTGGCGGCTTCGTAACCACACTTTAGCAGTATTCCAGTTTTATTGCTAATTTTAGCTTGTTTACTTGTTCCGTCTTTTTCATTGACCTTCATATTTAAAGAGGTTTTGTTATTATATTATTTATTGACAGTTTCTATACAACTGATGCGGCCAATGGTACAACCTGATTTCACTTCCGGCCATCAATTGTCTTAACCGAACAGTGTCAAGTAACGAAAAATACTGAATGGTCTGCAATACACTTGGAAGTAGAATATTTCATACTTTCTTGAACAACTACATTTTTTTCAAACAGACTACATTATAATATCTTCTCTATATAATGAACTGTACAGATTAAAATTACATATACATACCTTGCAAAACCTAAAGTAGCCAGTAAGATTAAGATTAATAAGTTCGTTAAATTGTTCCGACGTAACTTCATCGATCGGTCTGTGTGGAGTGTCTGAAAAGAGAAGTATATATTATCAGGTTTTCTGCATATTGATATCATAAAATATCAGCTTTAAGTCACAGTAAGAAGCTAGTTTGGCGAGTGAGCACAGCCAAAGAGCTAAAAAGCTTCATATTGTGCCGAACAGCTGACAGTTTACAATATCTATATAAAGAAAACCTGATAATTGATTTATCGAATTGTTTTTATGTTTTTTCTTGATAAAACGATAGCGTTTCCATGTTTTTCAAGCTAACCGGAAGTATACGTGATAAGTTCGGTTCAAATTATCAACGTTGGGTGGAACATATGACGTTGATGATAAGTTTAAGTCAAACTTTTCGACCTCGGATATAAGCTGATTGTTTATCTATTATTGTGCTATCGATATTATGAACGATGATGAGTACTTCTTTATGGCTTTTTGTTTTTTTTTCTTTTCTTTTTTTGTTTTTTTGTTTTTTCTATTGATATCGTAATGCAACAATTCGACATACAAGGCCTGTATTATACTACATTTGTACTGGAGGTGTTAAACAGGTTTATCGCATTTGCTTCAAGTCTTCTTATCTTTCAATTTAAGGAGAGTTTTCTTTTTTTCGGTTGGAATTTATTCATTTATTTGGAAGTGGTCTTTTGAGATTTCAACACAATCATCAACAACTGAGTAGTTTTAAAAACTGAAACATTTCGTGACATTTTTTCTTATGATAATAAACGATCCCAAAGGTCTATGATGATCCCAAATGAGCTACTTCTTTTCGGTCTGAGAGAATTGTTGACATTTAGAAATTTATGTTTCTTGACTTTCGCAGATATCGGTTCATTTGTAACCTGAAGACATCTGTGCTTGAAACAATTAATGAACATGATATCGTTAGAAAAATATATTGGTGAATCCCGACAAAGAGAGATTCTGATACTTTGTCTATTCATGGGAGAATCGAGTCTGATCCAGCATATGCTTATTGATTTCATAACAGATTTAAACGTATTCTTAAGATGCTTTCGACTTTTTGTAGCTATATATGTTTTACAACATGTCTAAATAAGTATGAACTGCAAGCCAATGCCCACAAATGTATACCTTCACCCCCTCTTAAAGCGTGTAAACTGGAATAACAAGAAATGGATAAATGACAAATCTGAAATCGGTTTACACCGTATGGTGCACCTACACAAAGATCACTGCCTGATATCAAAGAGCTGTGACTTGAAGCTACCGAAAAAACTTTACGAAAATTTACTGTCCTTGCTATATATAAAGAGAAAGTACATGTAGTCATCAAACAGGAAGGGGATGTGCAACAAGTCTGAATTGCTTGGGATAGTATGGCATTCCTAGACAAAGGTCACTACTAAATATCAAGCAGCTGTAACTTGTAGTTGCTGTGAAAAACATTACGAAAATATACCGCCTTGGCTATATATCAAGCAAAAACACATGTAATCGTCAAACAGGAAGTGGATATGTGGCACATCTGTACACTGTATGGCAAACCTACAAACAGATCACTGCCAAATATCAAGGATCTGCGACTTAAAGTTGCTGACAAAAATGTTACAAAAATTAACTGTCCTTCCTATATATAAAGAGAAAGTACATGTTCTTATCAAACAGGAAGTGGATAGGCGACAAATCTAAAATCGCTTTACATTATGTGGCATACTTCGACAAAGGGTTATTACCAAATATCAAGCAGCTGCGACTTGTAGTTGCTGAGAAAAATGTTACGAAAATTTTTTGCCCTTGCAGAATATCAAGCAAAAGTACATGTAATCATTAAACAGGAAGTGGACATGCGGCACATCTGATATCAATTTACAAGAAATGGCATTTCTAAACAAAGATTACTGTCAGATATCAAGCAGCTGTGACTTGTAGTTGCTCAGAAAAAATGTTACGAAATTTTACTGCCCCTGCACTGTATATTTAAGCAAAAGTACATGTAGTTGTCAAATAGGAAGTGAACATGGGGCACATCTAATATCGCTTTTCACGGTATGGCATACGCACAGAAAGATCACTGTCAAATATCAAGCAGCTGCGATTTGTAGTTGTTAAGAAAAACGCTACGAAAAAGTGTGACGAACGTACAGGGTGAAACAAGTATACCAACTCTCCTTAGGAGCGGGGGGTATAATAATATTGCTTTTTTTTTCTTCAAATCAGAACTGAAATCTGAATAATTTCGCTTTACGTTCGTTGAGAGAGTTTGCTCACTTCACTTTAAAGCTTTGCATTGTTTTAAAAGATAGGTTTACATTATTCCGGTAATCCCGAGGGGCTATATATATCGCAAGAGATTAGTTAAGATAATGATTGAAATTGAACTCTACACTTGAAATTTCTCGAATATGACCATCTACATGTAAACTGATGACTGAGTTTTTGCATTTCACATACTTGCATGTTCCAAAGTATGGAATATCTTATGGATATATAATTACATTATGACGTCAACAATATCCTTCTAAGCCAATAGTATTACGCAAACCAATGTAGAAATACGTTTATTTCCGTATAAAATTCGCTAGCACTTGCTTGCATATTTTAGTTATATACGACGCCCATTTCCTTTGATCTTGTTGAATAGAGTAACCGATTTCATCTTGATACGATTAACACGCAGTTTAACTTGTAATGTTTTTAAGGTGAAGTTTTGTAAACTATTTGTCGAAATGTAATAATAAGTATTGAATGTATATTTTTGAACTTTTATTTGCTTATATAAGTAAGAACCGAACGCACTTTTGTTGTAAGATGCACTTCCGCGCTTCATACAAAATCTGCTTCGGTTCTCACTTTTACAATCGTATAAAACTGCAAAAATATGCATTCAATTCTTTATGATTCCTCCAGAATTTTTGTTTTTGTTTTTTTTTTTGTATTTTTAATTAGATTTTTCGAAAGGGCTTAAATTAGTTTTTAATGTCTTTCCATACGACTGTAGTATTGATCTTTTCTAACATTTTGAGGTATATATTACTTTGTGTACTTTAAACTAATGATCTCTAATAAAAAAGCTAACTCGCTGTTTATTTAATTCATCGTTTATTTGTATATTTATATATAACTTAGTGCAGAAGGACAAAGAAAAGACGTAATACATGTATACTTGTCGAAAATCAGTGTTTACTCTGTGCACCCTGGATTTGTCCACCAATGAAACAGTTGGCTACGATATAGCTGAAAAATTGCTAAAATGTACGAAAGCTCACCATAATTGAAACGAATACTTGCAATTTGTCTCCCTACTTATTACTCTTATTTTGCTTTATAAAAAAACCACTTAAAGTGCCTGAATATCATTGTTCAGTGAAACTGCACTAAACCCATGCATTGTTGAAGCAGTCTATGATATTTACAGTATCAACTCACATGTAACAATCTGAAATATTAAATTAAAACGACTGTTTCACATTGGAAATGTATAAATAGAATTCAGAAACTATACAATAACCAGTTTATATCCTTCTCTCTCTCTCTCTCGTTTTGTTTAATATTTTACTGTTCTTTGTGAAAATCGGCAAAACATATATATAAGTGCAAAGTGTGTATTTTAAATGACTTGTTGACATAACATCTGAAGTTTTTCTAGAACAAATCTTTTTCTTTGAATCTCTTTTGATTTTTTCACATTTAAGTAGCAGTTTCTTATTTAATGTCTGATCGAAATAACCTGGATGAATAATGATATATAACAGACCTTGACGTCATCATCTTTTGTTACGTCACATAAAACAAATGTGGTTTCTCCCGTTGAACATTCCTTGTTTATTTCCTTCTCTGTTTGTTTTCCCTCATCATCTGAAACGACTTAGGTCTGTTAGAAGTGTCATTCAATTTTTAGGTACCTTTTAATATCTTTAAAATGTTATATTACAGCACCTAATTAACTATTGACATAGGCTGAAATCAAGAGTTTTAACTTCCGGTAAAGATTATAACATCAATAAGGTAATTTGCTTACATAGAAGCACAAATGTTTGCAATTTAGTATTTTAAAATTCAAACTGAAACACTGATATCTACAGATTATTTATAATATATAATAATCACTTGTTTTCAGTAGCTTTGCTACTAGGCCTCCGTCAGTGTAGCGGCTTGTTGTGGTGTTACATAATGTACATAATGCTTTTAAAAAGAAATTTATTGTCTTTTTTAGAGAAGAATAACTCGGTTATTCGTCTACTGTCTTCGTAGCTTGACCATAGTTATTCGACTTTCTTTTGGTATTAGGGTCCTTTCAGCTTTTTGTAATTCAGAAGGCCATTCGACTCAAATTCTTTTAATTGCCAAAAGTAATTAGAGTTATTATGAGTCCTTTCAACTACTACACCTCTAAAATCATAAACATTGTGACTACCCGGATTGAAAGGATTCCCATTTCGTTTGTTATTATTGTGTTCAATATTCACTATATTGGGTCGTCCTTTCCTTAAACGTTTTTCTGTCTTCCAACATGCAGAGTAGCGTTACCCTTTCCCAGATTATAGCATGAGCTAGATAATAAATATTCTAATTGGAGTATTGTTCTGTTTTGAAACATGTATTTCCACTGTTCGATATATTTTCATTTTTAACAGGAATGTTCGTGCAAACCATATATTAATTGTCCTTTAATTCTGTGGAGAATGTTTTAAACTGTTTAATTATTTTATTATAAACTGATATTCACGACGGTTTTGTCCGTTCTGAATTCTAACAGGTGTTGAAATGAGTCCTTTATCTACAATATGTTGGTTTTTCTTATATGCTGTGTTTGTACGCTAAGTGTCCACCGTTTGTGAAGAAAAGCAGTACAATTTCCAACTCCTTTTTTTTGTACTTACATTTCAACAGATGTCTGCCCATTTACATGAATTGTTGAACATGGACGGACTAGATACAAAACTGTTTCACCTACAACTCTTTATACGCATCTTACATGATGATAAATATGATATGCAAAGTTGTTATGACGTCACGTCACCATAACGTTAATTTCATTTGTTTATTTATTTTTTATTTTTATATTTTCTTTTTGGAAAAAGGGGGGGGGGTGTTTTTTGGTTTTGTTGTGTTTTTCGTATTTTTT
>JAOXYI010148937.1:0-11596 GCA_028566495.1 Lithophaga antillarum | reverse complement strand
AGTCGATATATCTTTGTGTTCTGTATAGCGACAGATGGCTCAGTCGACGCGATCGATGGGTTTTGACCAACTCTTTGGCGTTCCATCAGAGTTCAACCTCTTGTTCAGTTTTGTCCTAGGTCCAGCGAAGTTATGACCTGGCAAACACATTTCTACTGGTAGCTTCTTGATGAGTTTGTTAATGAACTCACCACCACTGGCAACAAACTGAGTTTTGACTTTGCCGCAAACGGTGCAAATCCCTTTCTTCATTCGTCGTCCGTTTTTGGTGACCGTTTCGTGAACATTTCTTGCATCTGTGACTATTTTACATTTCACAGAATACATTGTTTATTTATTAAATGAAGAATGAATGCTGAAGATATCTCCTACAATGAAAGCAGAGTGAAAAGACAACCATTTATCCTTCCACAAAGATCGATCGCGGTCTAATCATTGGTAAATCTGACAGTAGCAAGACGACATTGTTGAATAATCTCCTTCTTAGACCTGTCTGTATGTCTTTGGAAAATCTCTTTATCATGTATGAAAGGCATTAGAGAGGGGTTTTTTAAAGGAAAAAATTCTCAAACTCCTCAGCATCAAGAACAAGGTGAACCGCTCCCTCATAGACATTCTTAATCAAGTTCATCCTCAACAGCCGAGTAATATCGACGCTTATTTTTTAAAAGGTTAATGATGTACCAGTTCCAAGCGAGCTTGAATTGACCAGTAAGACCTTCAATGTGTTTGATGACTTGATGTAGAGCAAACAAAACAAGTTGCAGACTACTATGTGAGGGGAAAACATAACAACGTCGATTGTTTCTATCTCTGTCAGAACTACTTCAGACTTCCAAGACAGACCATCAGAGATCAGATGCAAAGAATCTGGATCACATCTTGCGATCACTGTTCCGACCTCAGAAAGGAGGAGTTCAAACAGTTCTGTCAACATTGTTAGGCAAAACCACATGGATTCGCAGTGATAGATCTAACTACTGAAGAGAATGACGGTAGATATAGGGACGACTTAGATGCATTTTTTATCCTTATTAATAAATGAGGGATATTTTTTAAACATGTCAACATGATGAGTCGGAAAACTATGGTGACAAAAAGATATGTGTCAACTGTGGTGTAGAAAGGTGTGAAAGTGTATGTATACAGTGTAAACGCATCACCAAAAAGAATAAACGGTGTATTAGAAACTGTCAGGATGATAAAATACTATGCCTTCAACACATACATCTCAAGGAGAAACATTGTCAGCATATGCTCAAAACAGGTAAGCAATGTATAAAAACACGTCAAAATAGAGAAAGCTTTGTAGACTGCATAACCAAGAACGGCAACTGTGCAAAAAGATCACCGTGAGGGGTACTCAGTATACGGGTAAGTGTCATGATGGTGAAGACCTATGCCAGCGACACCTCAGCTAGCATCTGAAAGAAGCAGTTCTTTAAACACTCATCAGTGTTGAAGAAACGCTTAACGCTAAACGTCAAACGCTATGGAGCGTTCGTTAAAACATTATGAAGCTTTCAGTCAAACACTATTGAGCGTTCGTTGAAACGGTATGAAGCGTTCATCCAAACGCTATTGAGCGTTTGTTCAAACGCTATTGAGCGTTCACCCAAACGGTATTGAACGTTTACTCAAACGCTATAAATAAATGAAGTTTGTAAAAACTTACTGATCCTTAACAACGTGAGGAATTGGCCAAACAGTTGAAAGGTCTGAAGGATAACATACAATGGAGCAATGTGAAGAAACAACTTGAGAAACAAGGTTTGGGTAAGGATCTCACCAAGTTTTTTTTTTAAACCTGTTGTAGAGACGCAAGAAAAGGCTCTTCTCAAATCACTAAGAAATTAGAAGATCAACCTGCATTACCAGCCATTCTTCCTCCACCACCAGCCTTTGCTGATGAAAAACCATTATCCATCGAGCAGACAAGTATTTACACCACCCCAGGACCTCGAGCACAAAAATATCTCACCCTAAGCATGACGAACGAAGCAGACAACACTTTTGGATTGCGATCTGAAGACAATGACATCCTCATCGGAAACAAACAGGTCACCTTTGATGGAGATGACATCTTTGTGGATGATGTACGATACAAAGGAACACCTGGACTTTGGGAACTCATTGTTAAGAAGATACCTGAACCCGAACAACATTCGAACTTGACGACTTGGATAACTATGCCGAAATCTTGAAAAGCACGGGTGCAATATATCAAGGCAATGATATTCTCTCAAGAACCCCTAAAGCCAGTAGATGTTACGAGTGGAAGAATATCGTCTCACACATTTACAAACAAGAGAAGCGAGGTAGTGGACTACAAACTATTTCTGATCCCAATGCCTTAGTAGATCGACTATGTCTCTCTATTGCATCCTACAAAGCTGGAAACAATGGAGTTAGAAATAAAATCATGTCCATCTAGGATGCACTGACGCGTCTCGGTGTAATCGATAATGACGAATACAAAAAATTGCATCGAAACATACTGATAAATAAAAGATGTTAGAGACTGAAAAAGGTTACCGTCGTAAGTATGTTTACGGCGGAAGAGGTCTTTTTGACACTGTGACTAATTTACTCTGTCGAGTATTTACATACTCGGCAGCTAAAACCCTAGGAACTAAGGCACTGACTGCTACCACTAATGCAGCAATAAAATCAGTTGAAAAGGGTGCTACCAAAGCTGTGGATCATATTGTTGGTAAAAATCGGTAAACCTGAAAAGACAGAGCGGTTTGCACCATCAGTCAATCCACCACAAAGAAATAACTTGAACAACCTCATTGCTAGGAGTGAAATTGAAACAATACATGACTTCGTACAATAGTATAAATAAATAATTATGTCTGAAATATTCGGTATCAAAGAATCTTTGATATTTGACGAAAGTAAGGAATATGAATTTCATGAATACGAACCCATCACTGGAAGCAATTTGAATAGCTCTGATGCAGAGAACTGAGAATCAACATTGAAGCTCAAGACCTTTTTACCCATCCAGCTGAAAGTTATCTGATAGTGGAAAGACTTCAAAAGAAAGATAGTTCAGCCTACCAAGATGCAGATTTAATCTCACTCGTCAACAACGCCGTGATGTATCTGTTCAAAACCAATCAGATAGAATCTATTTGGACAGACGATCGAATCTCTCAACGATCCCGGGATAGCTACAACCATGTTGGGACTTTTCACTTACCCAGACGACTTTTCCAAGTCTCAAGGTCTCAATCAGCTATGGTCAAAGATTCATCTGCTGTAGCTGAAGTTGAAAACACAGGATTCGCCGGACGTCGAGGTTACATCGTCTCAAAGCCGGGTGAGTTTTCATTCGTCGTTCCATTGAAGCACATCTTTGGATTTGCATAGGATTATGACAAACTAGTGTATGGATTCAACAATGCCGCGTTCAGAGATGCAAGTATTAATGAAGTTGCTAAAGATCGTCTTGAGTAAAATTTCTTTGTTCGTTCCTCATGTCATTCCCTCTGACGAGTCAAAAATACAACTGTATAAAAAAAATCGAAAGAAGTCTAAACTCAACATTGGTTACCGCAAGAAACAGTGTGATTCCATAGCCGTTCCGAAAAATACAACATTCAAACCGCAAATCCCGCCGTCTTTGATCACTGTAGAGAAACATCTACGTCACACTGAATGCTCAAAGATATCCGGCTGTAGACTATAATGCTTCCTTCACTCAAGACAGAGTAGGTAGATTGTACAAAGAAGCGGCAGACTTTAGAAGAAAATTCTTCAATATGGACCATCTCATCAGTAATGCCAACATTACTCCGTCTGACTTCTCAGATTTGAATCCACTCTTTGTCTTTGATGTGAGTAAACAGAGTGAAGCATCTACGTCAGTGCAGAATTTGACCGCAATGTCACAGCCAACACTCAGGCATACGCTTAGTGATCTCTGATAGGATCTTACAGTTCGAGTCAGATGGTCGTAAGCTAGTTAAAAAATACCATTTATAAATAAATGTCTGAAGAAAGTTTATTGCGACAAATCGCTGACAATACCAACCCCAAACATGGGTTCTCATTCACTGTCTCTGAGAATGATAGCAGAATCACTACCAGATTCAAACTGAAGAACGACAAAAGCTACGAAATGGCCTTAGTAAACTTGGAGAGTTACTATTGTTTTCCTAACATTCATCAGAGAAACAACCTGACAATGGGGCTAACTGGCACACCATTACCTTAAGTCCTAGTTCGCATGGAATCGAAGATATTAACCATGAAGTGCAGCGACAGATGCGTCTCAATAATTAATGGGCTAAAATTACCATTGGTGCTAATCGCAGTTCTCATTCTTAGAAGAAATTATCAGGTTGATTTCAATGTCAATAATAGCATCAACACTGTACTAGGATTTAAGCGACAAATTTATACCTGTGACGTTGCAGTGAATGGTTACAATGAAGGTGAAAACATCATTAACATCATCAGCATCAACAGCGACGTCATCAGTGGAAGTTTTGTTAATGGGTCACAACAATCGACCATCTACAATTTCTTTTCTAACGTCTCGTCTGGGGAGACAATCATACAAAACCCTAAGAACTTAGTGTATCTACCTATCACCCTGAGAACGATCTATCGCATGGAAAGCTGCCAGGAAATCCAATCAACCTCAGAGAAGAACATCTAACAATATCGTGAGGTATAAATAACAATGTCATTTCATGAATAGGGATTGAATCTTTCAAAAGCTCAGGCGGATAAACTCAAACTAGCCCCCGAGAAAGGTTGTGTCGTTAGTGTCCGCCTGTCCCAAAGAAACTGACCGAAGATCATATTTCGATGCTCACTAAGAGACAGATTGAAAAGATCGAGCGATTGAAACAAAAAAGTGTCGGCGGTATGGATCTCGACTTCAGTCAAAATCAGATCAAAAAGAATCTTCAAAAGGAAGGTGGATTTTTACCAATGCTAGTAGGACTTGTTATGAGAACTCTTCCTATGGTAGATAAAACCATCCTACCGGCGCTAGGAGTCGGTGCATTAAGTGGACGCGATGGTTTTGCATTGAACAAGGCTCTAGAATCGGGATTGTACATCAAAAAAAGGTGGGAAAATGTGCTGCGTTAAGTTCCAAGGACGAGGTTTGTATCTTGAAAAAAATACACTTCCCCGAACGTACGGTGATGGCTTGTATTTGAAGCAGGGTTAGACATTCATAGAAGGCTCTGGGTTGATCTTGGGTCCTAATAGTCCAATTAAAAATATTCCTGTCTTGGTATGAAATGTGTAATGAATAATCCTTGCAAGGTCCTAACCAAGTGTAGTTACTTTTTTTACCAATCGAAAATCTCTAGATGACCACCACTGGAGAACATTTTTTGAAATAGCAGCCTGCGGGAAATGTGTTAAAAATTTTCTTCTAAAGAATCAATGGGCCAATGGAAGAAAACTAGGTCAAAAAGTTGCTTGGAAGGTCCTGACCAATATATTTTTTGCTCTCATTGAGCAAAATTTAAAAATCTTGTCAGACATTACAGGGCTGATAGAAATGAAACTTACCAGTAATTATCCTTGCAGGGGCTTTACCGAGCATTCTTATTTTTGGATCGATATAAAAATCAAGATGGGCGTCACCGAGAGACATTGTTTAACATAGAACCTTATGAGAAATGCGTTAAAAATCTTCAGAACCATGGGGCCAAAAATGTTGAAGGTCCTGACCAAGTGTTGTTATTTTAGGGGCAGCTGAAAATCCAAGATAACAAGCATAATGAATTCTGACTGGCTGAAATTTTAAAAATCTTATCCGAAACTACAGGGGCAATAAAATACAATTTGTCTTGAATGATACTTGCAAGATCCTTGTTGTTACTTTTTGGACCATCACCGGGAGACTTAGTTTAACACAGGACTTTTTGAGAAATGTGATAAAAAAAATATTGTTCTTCAGAACCACTGTGCCAAATGGAATCAAAAGTTAGCAGAAATGTTGCTTTGAAGTTGCTGACCCAGTGTTGTTATTTCACAGGCCGGTAGAAATCTAATTTGGGTAGCATCTGCATGGTGGACTCTAACTGGCGTGTGAGCGATATAGGCTCTCAAGAGCCTCTAGTCGCAAAGAATGATTTTATTTCCTTAGTACATAACACATCCTAATTATAAAACACCTTTGTATTCCTTAAAACCTGTTCTATGTATCAATATTTTATCGACGGTTGCTTGTTTTGTGTAGAAAAAGACTTTTTATTTACAGAAAATACCAATGTTACTTGTCAAAAAGTACGTTTCACCCAACCGAGTCTCTCATGTTTTGGCAATTGTTTTCAAAATGCATCAGTAGCAGAAAATTAATTCCAAAAATTGGTTTAACTATGATTACGGCAGCTTAATTCCACGACAAAAAAATTTCTTGCTTTGAACATGAAGCCTGTGCTCACATGAAATATAATGTTTCTTATGTAAATTTTAAGTTTCCATTGAGAATAAGATAACAAATTTCTCGTAACTGAAGGGAAAATATTTCTTCTGTTTTACATTGGTATTTGAAAATAGATCAAACACATATTTCAGAATTTCTAAAAACTTTTTATTCCATCACTAGAAACAATTGGGAAAGCTAAAATACCTCTGTTTTCCTTACGAGTGGAGCAAAAATGGTATATCCCGAGAAAAATCCGAAATATACAAAATTTGTTGTAATATTTTCTTAATGATATTTTCAAGAATTTATCTCATTTACGTTTCAAATATTATTTTTTATCAAAATGAATGAAATGTGTGATACTCAGCTCAGTGAACATACTTTTAAATCAAAACAACGAAACACTTGATATTGACATTATATACACCAGCAGTCTGCTTTAATATTTGTTATTGTTCAAGCTTTTTCAGCTTAGTGTTAGGGCGATGTACATAATAGTTCGTAAGGGATACAAAAGAATAATATATCCCTCCTGTTCAGATACTGTCTGTGGAGGAAGAATATGGTAATCACCGTTATGTATATACAATCTTGGGTCATACGCAGTTTAAAACATCGATTGCATCTGTTAATCATTGTTAAAAGACGCTTCTTTGTAACTTATTGTAGCAAATATACTATTGGTCTCAGACTGAAAATGTTTCGAAAATTCATTGTTGAAATGTATCAGATTTGTACATTTTAAACATTCTATGCTTCTCTATTAAGAATATATAAGAAGTTATTAATTTTAGAAAAAATTCCAGGTCAGATTTGCGCTTCCAAATTATACCTCAGAAGGGCGAAATTAGGTATAGTGCTCGTTGTGTACATCCGTCATCGCCAATCATTCATAACTTCTCTACTAAGGCAGAACTGTTTTAGCTTTTCAGTCCGGTTGATTCTCATTGATATACACATGTATATCTCACGAAGAGGAAAGCTTCTATTAAGTCTCAATACGATAGATTGTTTTAAAACTAATAGATAGATAGACTAAATTCTTAGGACTTTGAATTATTTTCATATCGATAGAAAGCTTAGATGTTATGATCCATTGACATAACTTCCACTGCTGATGTCAGTTGTGATGAAAATGCTTATGCTGATGAAATATTGACCATGGTATCACCGTCATTGTTTTTCCATCGCTGTATGTATAAATTTTCCGTCTAAATCCTAGCGCAGTGCCGATGGTATTGTCCACATTAAAGGTTACTAGAATTTCCTTTTCAGAATAAGTACTGTTCTTAATGTATTATTGTTAGCATCGATGATATAGTTTTATCTCTCTGATTATTGTGGCGCATTTGTCGTTGTATCACCTCGAATCCATACTGACCATACGAACTAATGCTCATCATAATGTGTACCAGTCACCCCCATCGTCAGATGAATAACCTAAGACGTTATTTTTATGAGTGCTGGTCAAAGAGTAACACATCTTCAAATTCACCAAATGTAATCTCATAATTTGTTTCGTTTTTTTTTTCAGTTAAAGGAGTTGAGTCGATTAATTATTCTTCTATCATTCTAGAGACTAATGAATTAGACTGCCTGTTTGTGATTCTTATTCTTAATAGGTTACTATAAAAATATGACTCACTCATTTATGTATTGTTCGTAGATTACGATAGTTGACAAAACAACAACGTTACAACGTTATGAAAAGACATTCTAAAATAGTTTCATCTTTCGATACATTAACTTGAATCTGTAGGATGCTGTTTGAGATGACAAGAACAAAAGATTGAATTTTGTCTGGAACATTTATCAAAGTTTGTGTTGATGTAAATATCTACGGTTGAGTCCTTCAATTTTAAATATTGCTTTGTCAAATTTAAAACAGACATTGGGTACAAGTGTTAGAAGTTCGAAGGGGTGATACAGAAATTGCTAATGAGATTTGACATATACGTACTACTTCTTTGTACAGAATAGCTTTGTTTTGAGTGAAGAGGAATCGTAGTTCACTGTCGAATATCCCTGTGTTGTCAATGTGATGTAAGTCCAGTAATCAAAGATAGCTGGATTTCTTATCTGAGCGTTACTTTTGTTAGTCTGAAAAAAAACTGCAATGATCAATCCAGGCTTTTCAGGACTAATAGCCACCTGGATTTGTACGTTGTGAAACGGATACGAATCCCACTCTCTCATACGATTTTCAATATCCAGTTTGGATTTGCTTTCTGCAATCATAGCTTCGACTTGTCAGAGGATAGGACATGAGGAACAAATCAAGGGATTTTACTCAAGTTCATTTGAGTCATGTTATTGCCAGCTACCAGCACTGTTGTCAGAAGCTCGAACAGTGTTGATTCGTGTTTGAATACGTACATTATTTGTCATTAACCTATACAAACCTACAGATGTATACTTATGGAACGATGCCCTTGTTTTCTATGTTTGTAATGGCGTTACCTCCACAAGATCTAATCCTAAATTTTCAGCCTAAGCCACAGCTGTTTATCATTGTGCCGTAACTGATTGAGACATCATACTGAAGTGAGATATTTCTGTGCTTGAGAATGAAGAGTGATGTAAATACTAGATGGATTGACAGATGATTCAATTCATCAGTGAGTGTTGATAGAGTAGGCAATATTGTAAGCTATGGTTCTATCGGTTTTTTTTCTATTTCAGAAGTAGCTTTGTCTTAAGTCTGTAGGACAGGATTCAAGATTTTGGTTAGATCTTTACTCGTTTTTACTGAAGTTGTTATTATTATCATTTCAACTGTTCAGCCAACTCCACGGGTTGTTTAGGATCGTTAATTTTTATTTGTATTCTATACTGTCGCTTTATGAACGTTATTTATTTATAATGCCTCAATTGTTTGAATGAACGCCCACAACTGTCGTTTTAACAGTATGGCAATAAAAAGAATCGTAAACCAGTTTGGGACATTGTGTTTAAAGATCTCATTTTCTGTTGAAAATTATGTGTCGTTGACATAGTTTCTTAACAGTTTTCCGTACAACTCTTTCATCTCTTTGTGAACTGTTCACAGTTCTCACGGTTACGCATAGCTGTGTAACCATGCTTATTGTCATAACAAGTAATGTTTTTACACCTTTCCTCAAAACTTTTTTTTTCACATCACATTGTACTGATCATTTATCTTAAACATGTGTTAACAATTCTCCTCTTTTTCATGATTTTTGACTTATGGCTAATTTTCTTTGTATTTCCAGAAACTATGCTTTTTAAAAATTAGAATCAAACTTTTCTGACATACTTGTATATAATTGTGGAAAGTAAAATTATGGAAACTGTTTCGATATTTTCTTTTCTAACTGGTCACATCGATTACTTACTGCGAATTCATACGATTTTAACAAACATCGTTTGCAAAAGTCCACTTTACATCTGCGGTCAGAACATTGATCACGATAGATGTGATGCAAAATTTTAGTGTCTTCTATCTCCCTCACATAATAGTCTTCAAAGTTGCTCTATTTGTTCAACAGTCGATTGTCGAAAACTATTAAATATTTACGAGTGGCTTCGATATCTTGAGGATTTGACACTTCATTCACATGTTCGTAAAAGTGAGCTTCGGTATTTTTTAATTGGATGTTGAAAGTGGAGATGGCTGAGAATATCTAATTTTGAAATCCAATTTCTTGGATTTTATCTTGAGCTTGTAGATGTTCGAGAATCGCCCCTTAAGAAAAACTCTTCTCCATTACTTTTTATCAGTATTTAATAGACGAGTTGATAAATAGACTTTCCAGACACATAAGAACGATCGTAATCCAACCATCCAAAGAAGGAAATTAGGTACTAACGTCATCTTACCCCTACGATCAGATCTCAAATTGATCGTTGTGGAAGAAAGAAGTGGTTATATCTCTTCATTGTGGTTTTATTCTATAAGATATCTTCTGCTTTCTGCATTGATGCTTTATTAATAATGAAACAATGTTTTGTATGAATTTTTGCGGAGTAACAAACAAAACATCTGTGCATGAAACAGTGACAACAAATGGACGTCTACGAAAAGGTAGATACGTCTCTGCCTGATAAAACGATTGCCGGTACCAAGAAACAGAACATGTACGACTTTTTTCAGCCAACACCACTCGTACATACCTCAATATCTTAGACTTCGTTGATCAGTATAACACTACCAAGCATCGATCCATTAAGATTACTACTACTGCCACAAGTCGAAAGGAGCATGAAAACTGAGTGCAGCTAAATGTTTACTGAAAGATACTTCTTCAACAATAACCCCGTTTTCGTATTGGAGATAAGGTTAGAAACATTTGAAGAAGGACATGCATACAAAGGGACTGTGGATGTTTTCATCATACCTCAGAAATACAAAAACACCAACCTATCGCATCAATGACTTTATTGAAGAGGCAATCGATAGATCTTTTGATGAACAAGAATTGCTAAAATCAAATAAAGATGAGAAGATTCTGAGAAGGAGAACGAAAACTGAATTAAAGAAGTCTATGTTAAAGGGTTATGTTATCTGTATAATTCAGCTAACGGGTAAAATAGAGTTCTTTTGCAATAGATCTTCTAGTTTCCTTAGCAAAATTCCGGCAGTCTGAATTCAATGATCAGCTGGTCCATTCGTAGGATGTTAGCTTAACTGGTTAATCGTCTTGACCTTTCATACGTATGATGTTATATAATTCTTTCTTAAATAATTCGATACGATATATAAGTTGTAATGTAAATAAAGTTTGAATGTCAAGGTTCTCATTTATTAAATCAGTTTACCAATTTATCACACTTCCTGTTTAGCCTTTTCATAACCATTTTAATTTGATTGCACTGCGATGTCAAATCCCCAATGTTCAAGGAGCTTCAAATTTCTTCCTTACATTGAGATGAGGCGTCTGCATTTGTCATTTTATGTTACACAAAGTATATGTAAGCTTCTCTCACAGATGTATCCAAACTAATTAGATCAAAAGAAATACGGTTTCATCGAACATTCATGCAACTGACAGTAATTTCAGGATGTACAACCATTTCAACAGGAGGAGGAAGAGCATAGCAGTCGAGCAGTTCCTGAACAGCTAGCAAGTCCAATGTGTTGCAGAAGCTTTAATGTCGTCAAGATTTAGGATACAAGATTTCTCGTGCTGAGGTTTATTCGGTAGTTGATCAAGCAAAAACACTCCTTGA
>JAOXYI010148609.1:0-11597 GCA_028566495.1 Lithophaga antillarum | reverse complement strand
CTTTTTACCAACGTCGATTCAACTTCCCATATCAACGTTACACGGACGTCTTTTCGACCAAACGGTGCCTGCTGGGTCAGTCTTTTATTAATAAAAGTCACAGCTTTAACTTTATTCAAACCTGAATATTTTGTGTTACCCTTCTGATACCTAGATAAAGTTTATTCTTTTGGATGGTTAAATTGAGCTATCTTTAATTCCATGTTTAACATTTACCCGTATTGACGTAATCAATAATGAGTCTTAAAAAGAGTAACTTCCGAGTATGTTGCAGTTTGAAACCGCCCTGTAATCCGGTCACCTACTTCCCTACCAAGAGCAGATCTACGACAAGTTTCCTCTGCCCCTCGGAATTAGTCATTCCTTAGAACAGCAACCTGGTTTAGCATTATTACTTTCTTAAAATTTTAAACAAAATGCTAAGCTAATTTTTTTTGCCTTTTGAAGTTTTTGGCATATTCTTACTTCAGAGTTCGATATGTAAGTTTTTGTTTAAATAAGTTTTGTGTGAGCTTTTGCTTTTATGTATGCAAATAAAATTTCAACATTTTGCTCAAATTTTGTTTATGAAGCCAAAATATCAAGTATCGTTATGATCGACCTTGGGGTGTAGTACTGACCATTAATCTCCCAGGAGTTGCTGTTCAAACCTCTTCTGTTACCCTGGTATCCTAAAATAATGTTTACGTTATCTAGAGAAAACGTTGTGTCCATACTTGAAAAGTTTGCTTCTTTACGAGGTAATATTTGTGTTGTTACAAGAAACATTAGTCTTATTACGGAATAAATTTGCGTTATTACAAAAAAGTTTCTGATTTGCAATTTTTGTCGTAATAATCTTAATTACGTCGTAATAATGTAAAGTTTTAAAAATAACGCAAACATAAGTATTTTGTAACGTAATAACGCAAATTATTTCGTAATAATGCAAACTTCTCTCGCTGTTAGGCAAAACTTTCTTTTAATACTCGTAATTTAGTGAATCTCATTTAAAGTTTGCATTTGAGACTGGAAGTTTTGGAAAATATGTAATGTAATTTAAGGAGTTTTTTACGCTTAAAAGAAACTTGAAACATTTATTTCTTGAATCTGAATACCTGCAACATTAATCATTTACGTAACAGTGTACCAACAGTTAAAACATTGACCATTTAGATGTAAATTCCTTTGCGTCTGGTGAACTAAATTAATACCGGTATCGTTGATCTTTGTTGCAACCATTGCATCGATGCCACTGCTGGCGGACTGTTAGTTCCCGAAGAGTGCATCACCAGCCTAGGAGTTGACCCGAAATCGTTTGATACGTTTTTGTTGAAAATTACCGTTTTAAAATTTGTGGAAGTATTCTAAAACTAAAGTTTATCTCCCTCAAAGCACATGTAACTTTAGATGGATTAGGCATTACTTTTTGGACTTCTTCAGTGCTCTTCATCTTCCGGATTTGTTTGGATTGCCAAACTCTTGGCCGTGAGCGTCACTGACGAGACTTAGATACAGGAAAAGAGGGTCTGGGACACAAAAGTAATATCGGTGTCGTTGATATTTATCACATTATATGATATCTGCGTTGATATCAACGTGACTTTCCACGAAATCCTCTGAAAAAGATATTTTGCAATAATGTTCAAATTTCGAGTAAAAGATTAGCTATTCAGTTAAATATTAATGCTTTACTAGTTATATTAAATTGTTAAATTGTAATATATCCTCTCAAAACAGGAAATCCCCCCTCCCCCCCAAAAAAAGAACTCAATCTCATAAACATTACAACATAGATATATTTCGCTTATCTTATGCGAAAATGCAATGAGCAAGTTACACAGAATGGAAATTTGATCGGTGATAAATAAATGACCTCAGGTAAACTTCGTACCCACTAATTGACAGACACGTAGATGTCATTGTTACTGTTCTACACAAACATCACAGAAACAATGAACTTTTTCAAGATGAGAATGAAAGTGAGATATTTCATGCTGACATTTTCTTTAAAGCAAAACATAAATTACATGTAATTTGCAATAACATGAGCCCGAGCTTATTTAATATCCAAAAATTTCATCTATCCCACGTAACGTAGATATCGTACCTTTTGATGACATTAAAGAAAAGAATCATCCGAATCATCGTAACAGCTCACAGTTCAATTCCAGCGAATTCCAAATGTTAATTTTAAATGCCATTTAATGTATAAACACGACTTTCATGTGTAATGTTTGTTGTTTGATAGGTGGTTACTGTTTAAAAATTAAATTAAGATGGGCGACATCATGATTTTCATAAATCAAGCACTTTCAAATGTATAGTTTAATAGTAGAGCGATGGATTTAGAAAAGTCGTTTGATTAAGGAGATTAAATTACCCATATACGGTATAGCTAAATTATATCTCGTTGTAAAGCTGTCGGCATAAGCTATTAAAAAAGCTTGCCGTTAAATACAATAAGGTCAGCATTTTTAGTATTCCGGATCAAAGGTCATGATGTAAGGATTTCACAGTCTTGTCCCGTAATAACAATGAGGACATTAAGAGATTCTTTGGCAGCTATTTTAGTATATTTGTAGTAAGTACATTTTACAAAAGGCCACAACAACTCAGATCAGGAATAAATGATGCAAACTAACGTCATAATTTACGTCAAGATGAGTTCTATGTTGATTGTTGGGAAAACTACAACTTTACTTATCAGTAAATGACCTTGACATTGAACCATAAAATTAAGCACAAAATTTATTTAACATAACATATTCATATATTACATACATATATGTGAAATTTTGAAGTCATAATTCAATTTTTTATGGATAAAGATACCTTGTAGGACGAGTGCTTCACCATTGGAAATGAGCTTTTTAGTCTTTTGAAGTAGCTTCATGGAATTTGGTACCCAAATTCATTATGACAATACGGAGTGTCGCGTATGATCTTTTTTTTTAACGTGATTCCTCTTATAATTGTAGGCAAGATATTACATGACTTCGAGCACAATCTGCTGATGTATCCCTTGTTTTTTTATAGCAAATTATACTATATAGTGACATTCAAGGAATTAATAATGGTAAATGTACGGTATCTTGTACCAAAATTTGCGATATTGTCGGCAAACTTCCACATCTAACCAATTTATTCAAACAACCAAAATTCTTGTCTTGGTGGACTAATCAATGAGCCAATATAACAGAGTTTTTTTTCCCAAAAACTACAAAATCATCTGACTATGTATCAGGAATAAGTAACAATTAACTAATTTACATGCATGAAAAATACTAGGAAAACGCCTATTTTGAATCAAAATGTTGGGATTATATACATATTTCAAAACAGAAATATTTGTTAGAAAATGTTGGATGCCTTAAAGTCCCGCATTCGCCTTTCAAAATATACTGAACAATTGGTCCAAAAGGGTTTTTTCACACACCACTTTGAACTAAAATTTCAAGGAGAAACAAATCTTGTTTTTCTTATATATGAGGATGCCAAACCTGTACCTACAAAATAACGGGTAGATGTTTTATGTGTAGCTTCCCTAACACATCTGTTTTTGCATGATGCAAGCATAAATTTTAGTTGATTTCCATTTGAATGCCATTTCCTTTCTGTTTGAAGACTGAAGCAAACATCCTGGAAACACACAAAATATTGTCAATGATTAACCAGCAAGTATGCTGAATATGTACGTCTTACAATACCCAAAAATGCAATCGGTTAAAGCATTTGCTAAAGGCAATACAGAACAATGGACTTTTCACTTGACATGTTATGAATTTTTTAAAAACATTATCATAGATTGAATGAAATGAAACATTTTTAGTCGAACATTGTCAGTGCAAAAATCATTAGGGAGACGAGCCCTTAGATATTATTAATATTCACTTGCACAAAGAAATCTAAAGCTTAAATTAATTGTTCAAAATTATGCTAACAAATAGAATAAAGTTCAAATATTTTAAAGTATGTTTGTGATACGATTGAACCGAAAACCATAAATATTTTGGGAGCAAATATATTTTAGAAATTGGAGACTATATTCAGCATGGGTAGATCTTTTCCATCAGGATCGAAATTTAATTGTTTTGGTGCAAAAAAAAAGTTAAAGGCAAGTAAAAGGGAAATATTACAGACTCGTGTATAGTTTATCACTTGTTCAAAGTCCAAACTGTTAATGGTGGAATGTATAAATATTAACGAAAACAAATGACATTTCTCTTCTTTCATGATCAGTGTCTGTATCAAAGTGTCAGCAGAACACTACTTTACATTTTGTAGTAGTCTACATATTGCTGGAATCCTTTCAAGATCCAGTTTGCCAGATTTATCACATATGGAAGGTATCACGAATGTCAGTCATTTTTAGCAATCATTAAAAGGCAGACAAGTAGGATTCTCGTACGATTTTGCCTCCTGACGAAGATGACAAAATAAAGATCCAGCGAAATATTAATGATTTCCATCGGTATATTTGTAGTAGTAATCCTTGTCTATAAAATTAAAATTTATTTTTTTCATTTTCAGGACAATTACTTCTGTTTTCCTTATACCAATACTTTTGCCGTCTTTTTTTCAGATTTTTATACATTGATACAGGGGATGAAATAAGTTCTTGAATTAGGATGTCTTCTGTTCTGTTGTTTTGGAGTTTCATCTATCAAAGTTGCTCACTGGATCAATTATTTAATAAAACACAAACAGTTTATTCGTCTATCTTGATCAGTATCTCTTTCACAATATCAACACCAAACAGTTTGTGACTGGATCCGGTATACATGTATCAGATAGGTAAAATGTGGAAGGTGTTAGGTGTTATGAATGTCAATTAATGAACAACTTGATACAAAAATGATTTTTTATGTAATACTTTTGACGACAAGTGTGCTAAAAACAGCAAACGAGAGGGAAGTTTCTTGTGACGGTCTTGAGATTAAGGCTTTCATGCAGTGACAATGTATTATTTCACAGCAGTAAGAAAAAAATCACTGAATTTGGGATTCACAGCAGATTTGTGAAAGGTGTAATTGAGTGCCATAAGTCCACACAATTCTCTGTTTTGTCGCGTCCGTTTTATTGTGATCTGTTTTACTCAACCGATGCCTTTTAATTTCAGCATGTTTTGTTCAGGGAAAGAAAACTAGTTTAAGTTGGCATACGTTGGTATATTAGAGATTGAACTCGTCAATACATTGCCTGGTGCTAAAACAATTGCTCAACAACCTTAGGTTATAAAAGAGAAAGATCAAAAAGCCATTCAGATTAAATCAAATTAAACTTGTGCTTACATGAACTTAGTAAGCAAAGACATAAGACGCAACATATATGTTAACGTACTATATGATAAGTTAAAGTTTTGGCATCGGCTTTATTGCAAATTAAGGCCAAGCATATTTTAGCTTAAAGCTATGCTTGAAGAACTTTGTAGGGACGATATATTTCATCTAATGTTTGCAAGATTTTATGTACATATGTAGAGTCGCATTTTTTTTAGCTTACCTGCCTATGGCGTGTCAAACGTAATATTCATAAAAATAAAATATATGTTCATAAAAATGAAATATATGTTCATAAAAAATAAATATGTATTCATAAAAGTTCACAATATTTGGTTTTATTAAAAAGCTTCTTCAAACGCTGGTTGACCTTATCAAACTGATAAGATTTGAAATCCCTTAAGGAAAAACAGGCGATTCCGAGGTAGAAAGCTTTTTGAACCAAGTCTTCCGAAGGTGCCCCGCTCCTATCTCGTGTGATCTAACACACCAGCTCTGGTCCACGTAAAATGATTACAGTACAGAACGAGTACCTTCCAATTAGTATCATTTTCTTTCTTTTTTCTTAATGTTTTTTTTTTTACAATAAACAGTTTTTCTTTCACTAAATTTCGAGAACTGCGAAACTATAACGAGAAAAACAACAAATATTTAAATGATATTTGTAATGAAAATGAACAGTTAATATCCAATAACTACATAGCGTTTTGCTTGAACATACAAGGAAAAGTGTTTTTTCGAATGGAAATGGCGCTTTTTTCCATTACGTTCCATTTATGAACATATATATATTTTTTCATGCACGTATATTTTATTAATTTTTATTTTATTATGAATGTATATTTTATTTTATGAACATTTATTTATTTTTTATGTATATATATTTGATTTTATGAACATATACTTTTTTATACACATATATTTACATTTTCGAACACACATTAATTTTTTTATGAACATATATTTTATTTTGATGAACAGTTAACACGCCATACCTGACCCGAAGCTATTGTCATGACCTAGCGTCCGTCGTTAGTTTTCACATTTCAATCTTCCTCCCCGAAAACACCAAGCCAAATGGAGCCACACTTGACAGGAATATGAACTGCTTGGTCCTCTACAAAGTGTATATTTTTGTTGGCGATCAGAAATTCAACATGACTGCCAGGTTGATTTACTGAAATTTTAGAATTTTCAGAAACTACAAAGTCGATGGAATTGTTTCATGGTGTGAATGATCCTTTGGTGGTCTTTTATCGTGTCTGTGTTTTTGATGCTGATTGAAATTCAAGATGGCCACCGTGGGACTTAGTTTAACATAGGACCTTATGGGAAATATATATACAAAATTCTTTTCAGAAACCGTTAAACTGATTGAACCAAGATTATGCATGAATGATCAGATGATGGTTCTTCATGAACCTGTGTTTTTCATGCTGATCCGAAATGCAAGATGGCTCCATTACGGAACATAGTTTAACACAGAACCCTATGGGAAATACACACAAAAAGCTTCTTCTCGGAAACTGTTGAACTGATTGAATTAAATTTATGCATGAATGATTATATGACTGTCCTTCGCAAAATTGTTTTTAATGTCAATCCAAATCCAAGATGGCTGCTACTACAGGACATAATTTAACCTTATAGGACTCTATGGTAAATACATCCAAACAGATTCTTCTAGCAAATCGTTTAACAGTATTATGCATGAGTGATCAGATGATGGTTCACAAAGTTTGTGTTTGTGGTGCTGATCTGAAATTCAATTCTGTTGCCACTGCAGGACACAGTTTAACATTGAACCTTATGGGAAACGATTAAAGATCTTCTCAGCGGAGGCAAGTTAGACAAACCAGAACTGCTTCATTACTGATCACTGAATGGTTCTTTTCGAAGTTTTCCTCTTTTAATCCAAGGCCCGAGATGGCTGCCACAGAAAAATTTTGTCATGGTAATATTTTAAATTTTTTTATCAGTTTATAAGTAGGTAAGCGGTACAGGCTCAGGTGAGCCTCTAGTTAACATTGTGTAGATGATGAAATCTTTTGCTGAGTTTCGTGCTAATATTTTCTGTCATCATGCTGTATAAAAAAACAAACGTCAGTAATGACGCAGACGATTTGCACCTTTAAAATAATGTATTTATGTATTCCAGATAAATAGACGTATTAAGTTGTATAAATAAAGGCATCGTTGATAATGGGCAAAAAAAAGTTTTGTTCGGTAATTTGTATCGTCATAACGTTACGGTCTAGTGTAATAATTTCCATATTTTGTATATGTTATATATGTAAATGATATTTGAAATAAATTCATGCATATCGTTTTGAAGTTCAGTGTCTGGAGAGTCGCTTTAAAACGTCATTTTGACGTAAATAGTGGTGTTAAGTCTCATTTAATCCTTATCTGATATGGCTGTTGTAATACATATATGCATTTACCCTAGTTACACTAGATAACTAAAAAAACGTCTTTTAAGCGATGTAAAAAATTAATTTGATTTTTTCGATCAATCAAAAATTGTGATCAAAATGATTGGTCGTGTTGTTTGTGTTTGCCGAAGGGTTTAATGTTGGAACAAAAATTGCCAAACGTTAAATGAGATTGTCTGAATAACGAAAAGTGATGTCGTTTTAGAAAAAAATGGTTTCTTTGTGGTGGCATTGCTACGTACGAATTTACGCATTTAAATTTAGATTTAAATTCACAGACGGAAACGTAAATAATTTCACGAACTGATAACTAACAATATAATTAGTCTTTAGACGCTAACTTTTTCGTTCACTGAAATAAACAACTTAAGAATGTTGGGAATACTACTGTCGCTGATTTTCAAATTTTCATTTTCAACAGCAGGTAAGCAAATATTAGAACAGAACAAGCCATGTTCGTTAATATACATTACGAATATTTAATTTGGGTCCACCGAATTGATGAGTAATCTCCAACGTACGAACGCTTACGAAAAAATCTGTTTGTGATGCTATAAATATTGAAAAATCTTTTCTCAGTTTTCGTACTTTTTACGATGAATTTCCAAATTTGGTACATAGAATCTAGGCGGTTATACCTTACTTTTTTATAAAGACGTTTTAGTTTTGATTGTTTTGTTTATTCGCCGCATAGTATGAAAATGCATCCTTTTATCTTATATAATGAATTTAATATAACAATCGTCTAGGAAAATCCATTTAAAGGGATGTCAGGTTGGATAATTGACGGTGTACTCGATCGAGATACTCGATATACCTGAATTTAACACTGAATGGTTTGCTGAACTATAGTTGAATATTTCAACAGGTGAACCCTGTAGACCACTCTTTGGATTGTACCAAAGTTCCATTCAATTGGAAATTAAATATTTACCATTGAAATATAATGGAGAAAATGTCAAACTAGATTTTCTTGAAAGTAACACGATCTAATTTAAAAATGAAAGAGGATATTATTAGATATTACAAATATAACCTGTTTTGTTTTGCCAGACACACTGTAATGTCCATTCGATACAAGATTGACTTTTTTCTCTCCATTTATTAATTTTAGCAAATTACGAAATTATAATACTTCTTAAAATATATAAAAATGACCACGATAGTTTTTTGTAATTAAAATAGGTCTACGTTACGTTTTTTTTTTTGGTCATTTAATATGTAGTAAATATTACAGTTAATGTTAAAAAATTAGTCAGTATTTGAAAAAAAAGGATAAAACAGTTCTTGTTTCATATATATTCTGCAGCGGTAACTGCTAGAAAACACTGTTATATCAGTTGCGACAATCGCACAAAATTGCTGTTTCTATAAAAGTTCTTTGACAATCCGTATCGAGGTATTGTACAAGCAAGGTGTGAACTGGTCCATGTATCTCTTAAAAATTCAAAATTCTAAAACCGTTTTCCAGATATTTAGAATTTTAAGCAAAAATCTAAAAGGTCAAAAAGCAAAAAAAACTTTCAAATCGGGGTGCACAAATATATATGCAACCCCATTCCATAGGTTTAGAAATGCGAACTGACTACATGACGATTGCATATCGTTCGGATGATAAACTATTATTTTGTAACTTTTTAGTCCGAAAAGTTTCAACCTAGTTTTGTTTTGATATGAAAAAAAAGAACAAAAGGCGTGATGTTGCTTAAAAAGATATTTTTAGCTCATCTGGTTGAAAGCCATGTAAGCTATTGCCATCACTTGGCGTCCGTTTTCGTCCCTCCGTAGTCCGTCATTAGCTTTTCACATTTCAATCTTCTCCTCTGAAACCACTGGGCCAATTGGAACCAAACTTTGCATGGGTGGTGCTTAGAAATCCCCTTTCAGACTTGTATCCGGCAGCCCCATCCTCCATCCAAAATGACCATTGTTACAAAAAGGCAAAAAATCTTCTTCTCTAAACCTGCTGGGCTAATTGGAACCAAACTTTGATGGAATGGTCCCTGGGTGGTCCCGTTTTAGAATTATATCCGATAACTCCACTTGTCATCCAAGATGGCCGCTGTTACTAAAAAGAGAAAAAATAAGTCAAAAAATTTTCTCCTCTGAAACGACTGGGCCATTTGATACCAAACTAGTAAAATGAGCCCCTTTCAGATTTATATCTGATGACTCAACCCGTCATCCAAAATATCTGTATAACGATATATAAAAAATCGGCAAAATATCACTTAAAAATCTTCTCCTCTAAAACTAATAGGTCAGTTGGAGCCAAACGTTGGTGGAATGGTCCTTGGGTAGTCTCCTTTGAGAATTGTATGCGATAATCCCACATGACTTGCAAGATAGCTGCTGTTACGTTTTTCCATAGAATGAGCTAAAATTGAATGTAGGTGCATGATAAATAGTTCATGAATATGTTTCACAGGTTTTCCAAAACTTTTTCCATTTTGCCGAATATGCAACTTAGGCATAATTTAACAAAAATTAACTAAAAAATAAACTTCTCCGAAACTACTCTGCCAAATTGAACCAAACTTTGGTGGAATAGTGCGTGGGTGGTGCCCTTTAAAACTTTTATCCGAGACCCAACCGAACATCCAAGATGGCTGTTGTTACTAAAATAGAAAATATTATAAAAAGCCACTACGACTGTTTGTTCACAGAATAAAGTCAAACTTCAGATGTAGGTGGTAGAGGGTAGAGAGTTGTTAAACGTGTATTACTGGTTTTCCAAAAACTTTCCATTTTGCCGATTTTCGCCGAATATGCAAATTAGGTATAATTTGACAAAATTTTCCTTAAAAATGAACTCTGTTGTAACTATTCAGCCAAACTGAACCAAACTTTGGTGGAATGGTCCTTGGGTGTTCCCTTTCAGAATTTTTTTCGACGACCTGGTCCGACATCCAAGATGGATGCCATTACTAAAAATAGACAGTATTATCAGTAGCCAATACGGTTCGTTTGTCTACAAAATAAGATCAAATTTAAACTGTAGATGCATGGTAAAGTGTTGTTAAATATATATTATGGATTCTTATGAAAAATATTGCATTTTTCCAATTTTTGCCAAATATGTAAATTAAGCATATTTATACTAATATCCACTTAAAAATCAATTCGTCTGAAGCTACCCTAACATACTGAATCAAACGTTTGACAAAAAATCACTTAAAATTTAATTTCTCTGACACTACTCAGCCAAATTGAACCAAACTTTTATGGAATGGTTTGTGAGTGGTTCCCTTTCAGAATTGTGTCCAATGACCCTATCTGACGAAATTCTGAAATGAAAAAATCCTAAAATTTGAGTTTTATTTTTTCGTTTGAGCAAGATTAAAATAAAAAGCAGACCAAGCTTGCACAAAATTACCTGCTGCACAAATTTGGAATAACAAACTCCAAATACTGTGATAAATGTAATCGCATTGGAATTTGTTAACATAATTATTTTCAATGTCACGTGATTAAAAGTTTTGGGATTAGTCTAATGAATTGGTGGTGTATCGTCTTCAATACAAATATTCATCTTACACTAGACTATTGTCTGTTTTTTTCTTTGTAAATTTGTAAAACGTGGATTCGAACCGTCAGAATATATATACATGTATATAACAAGATAGGCTGGGTCCTTTACAACAAATATGGAGACATTTTGTGTCACACTTATCACATGTATAAACACACACCATTACGACATCATTTCCAGTTTCCCGTTTTAGCTTTTGATGATTTGATAAATTCAATCCATATTCGTAATAAATCATCGCTTGTTTATCTATTCCCTGTTTACGATTCGTATTTTCAAATAACCCTAGAAACTCATCGCCTTTCTGTTTCTTAAACAACCTTAAATTTGTAGGCGGAATTCATCTCGTTTTATCTTTCTGTTATATCC
>JAOXYI010148498.1:0-11598 GCA_028566495.1 Lithophaga antillarum | reverse complement strand
TATTTATTTTTCAGTAGGATTTTCTTAATGAAATACTGTATAAATTAATTTATCTAAAAAAAAAAAAAAAAAAAGAAAAAAAAAAAAGAAAACAAACAAACAAATAAAAAATAATTAAATAAATGAATAAAACTTTTAAAAAGTTTTTACATGACATGCGAAGAATTTCGTCTTCATATCTCAAGGTTGCGAAAAGAATATATATTTATTGCTCTTAATACCCCTCTTCAAAATAACCGATGTGTTTGTCTATTCGTTTGCATTTTCTGCAAAGATGTGAATATTAAAGATAAATGACGTTATTCTTATGATATAAGTGAGACTGGTAAAGGTTTTAGGGGCGTCGTCCATAGATTGAACTAACATTGTTTTGTTTGGAGATTTATTTAGAAAAAGCCAAACCAGACATTCAATCTGATATGGCTATGTGCAGAGTGTAAAAACATGGACATTTTCCGAACATTTATTTTTATTTGATGCTGCGCTCAAATTGATAATCATTGTAAAGAAACATGTTGATAAAAATACATTTAAGTGTTAATTTAAATGTACAGTTATAAACTTTAATTATACGTTGATTTAATTACAACAGTTCACTTGCGCGAATGTGATAGTAAATTTGATGAAAAATAGTGTCGTGTGAACACCCATCCATAAGACCTCACGACGGCCGCGCAAAAGTTGGAAGCGAGTTGGATGAAAAAATTGGATCGTGTAAACGCACCTTAAGATTTTTTAAGAGAGGTAGAATTCTAGATAGTCACCATCCGAATAAATGTTTCGTTTCTGAAATAATATTGATAAAAATGTCATAGAAAGAGGTTCTTACTATCAGTATTCGTTATGGTCTTCAGCAAACTAAATAAATTTTGTTATACAATAGTATAGGATTTTTTAAACACATATTTTGACAATAATACCAACTTGAAAATATTTTGTAGATACAAAACTACTTTTGTTTGCGTTGAGGGTCATCTTTCATTTATCCACAACACAATCGTTAGAATTTATTGTAACGAATCATTTAAAGATTTAAATGTTAGTGAATGATAATTTTATTAATAGCATTAAATATGATCTTCCCAATCGTCCACGTTCTCCCACCAAAAATTTCAAAGATTCATATTTCGTCAGTTTTTCTCGTTC
Source organism: Lithophaga antillarum (assembly GCA_028566495.1). NCBI lineage: Eukaryota > Metazoa > Mollusca > Bivalvia > Mytilida > Mytilidae > Lithophaga > Lithophaga antillarum. The sequence goes on along the minus strand of JAOXYI010148498.1, from coordinate 10,452 downwards.
AGAACACCTCGTTAAATATAATACCGCGAGATATACGATTGTCACGCTAGGTTTTAGAAGCGAACATATCCGTTTTATGTATCAGTGTCAACATCAGATACAAAAACTTTTAACGAATTCGTAAGTTCTGCAATTCAGTTTGTTAAAGGTTTTTCATGGATTATCAAAGAAACTCAAAATCATTAAAAAAAAAAAAAACAAGGAGACAGAAACCCTTGGTTGAAGAAAACAATTTACCATTAAATGAATATTAAATGCTTCTTTTTGCAATACAACTGTTTGATCTCGTCTTTCATTATGCAAGACTGTGAGGAATTTTACGTTGGTATTTTAATCTTCTTCTATCATTTAACCGATGTTTCTTGAAACTGGAAAATTTTGTTTGTGAAATGAAATATAACTTAAATTCAACTGGACATGCAGAACGTTCGTCAGAAATTAAAAAATCTAAATGTTACAGTGTACATGATGAGTTTAAACAACTTATAATTTCCTAATCTCGAAAATATTCTATGCCAAACACATTTTTGTGGTGTGATCTTTAGTTTGCTAGGAGAAACTTTGAAATGAAAATTGGTTATCTTTCTTTTAAAATAAAATAAAAATAATTAAAGTAAAAATTGTATTCCAAGGATCCTTTAGATAAATTGAGTCAATCAATCAAAATAATCTCCTAAAACGGTAATACATAGGTATACAAATAGCAGTACAAAACAATATGATGACAGATGTTACCCAGGAGCTGGTAGACTGTTAATTACTAATATTTTTAATGAACCGACAAAGTTTCCTTAATTTTGATTGGTTTTTACATGTCATCTTCTGTTCAACGGTTATGTTAGTAATTTTTTTTATTTCGCAAATATACTGTTTTCTGATATTCAAGAAATGGCTATACTGTATACCATAATGATATTCATCTCCTAGTTTTCTAGAGTCACTTACACAGTCTGTTTTCTCTTGTAACAGTATTTCATCGACCAGTTTCCACTGGTAATATATGGTTTGAAGTTTTAAACTGACATACAGTGAACATATCTCCGTTATTTAAAATATTCAAGTATTTTTCAGGCTCTAGCTTTTCTTGAAAAACCTGTAATTCAAACATTTAGGTGAATTCTCAATATCATTGTGCTGTTCTTGCTGAAACTGGTCTCTCAGTCGTTGCTTACGTTGAGAGTCAACCACTTTCATTGAAATTTAAAAGATACTGAAAAGTACATATATTTGACATACCACAATTATTCTTTAAACTTTTAACATGTTTAAACCATGGTGTTAATACAGTACCTTCTAAAAACAGATTATAATAATTAGCAAGCTAATGAAGAAAGTTTAGTTTGTTTCCCTGTAACTAATTTTGCCCAAAATGATATCATTCTCACTTTGATATCTATTTCTAATGGATTGCGACCAAGTTCCCCATATATCATACAGTTTGGAGTAGACATCTTCAAATGCAATATTAGTTTACAAAATAAAACAAATTTTTTCAAGAAAATCGATCTTACCAAACCCCCAAACTTCACATCCATAAAGCAATATGGGTTTAACGACTTTGTCAAATAAGTCTAATAAACATTCAACAGATAAATTATGAACTTTGCCTCTTCTAATAATTTCATACATAGCTTTTGTTGCTTTTTCAACGTTCCTTTGCTTCGCTAATTTAAAATTACCATTTTTTGAAAACAATATACCCAGGTAACTAAATTCTGTCACAGTCTCAATTTCTCTATTGTTAAACTTTAATTTAATATCTTCTGCCCTTCGGCATGTTGAAAATACCATAACCTTTGTCTTATCAACATTTACTTTCAACTTCCAGTAGTTGCAATATTCAGAAAAATTATCAAGCATTATTTGAAGACCTTCAGAAGATTCAGACATTAAAACTGTGTCATCGGCATATAACATAATAAATATTTTCAAGTACACATTCAATGTGTTCTCTAGAACATCAGAAATACTATCTAGTCCACTTACATCTTTATCAGTGAGATAATTTTCCAAATCATTTAAAAATACGGCAAACAGGAACGGAGACAAATTTTCTCCCTGTCTAACACCAACATTACATGGGAAAAAATCCGATTTTTCGTCATTATAACTAATACAAGATTTAATAGAATTATACATATTTACAATAACTTTGTACATTTTACCATTTATTTTACTAAAAATTTGTCGATTGATAAAATTGGTCCGGAAAATTGGTGACTATTATTTAAAGTACAGTTTATTCACCCACAAACACTCAAAAACTTATCATTCATATTTACAATATATTAAAAACAACATTGTTTTGTTTGATGCCGAGGGTTTGATGACGACCTGTTCCATTGAGCTGCTGTGTTAGAATAAAGATCACAAAGATGAAAACCGCTGTAACAGCGTGCACGATCAATATTTTAAGAATTGTTGTAATGAGTTACATCTCGCGAGAAACAACGAGATTTGATTCATGGATCCTGAAAATTGACAAAATGATACGTAGCTGACGACAGAATGCATTTAGTACCTTGTATGTTGAATTGAATTAGTGTCTCTTTCAACAGTTATGATTTTAAACACCCAATATTCCTCTAGAAGTGCCAAGGACTCCAGAAAATCATTATCTTTCTTTCCTTATAACCAGAATGTTGGAAAAGCAACAGCATGAGTGAAGTTTTATAAGCTCTTTTTTTTCTATTTTCAACAGCCTATCTGTTATTTCAGAACATTTCAATTGATAAATATTTTAAAATAAATTTGAACAGGTTACAAAATGGACGCATTTGTTCCTTTTTTATTTCAAATGACTAATGTGTAACATGTAATGTAGAATGTCCATATGTATGAGCCACAGCCCCGCATAGGGCATGTAGGGGCCCCAGGGACAAAAATATATATGCATATATAATAGTACCGGGTGAAGTCCCATAATTTCACTCCTCCGGTAACTCAGTTATTTTGGTGACTTAACATTAAATGGGTGGACGGGCAAAATTACCAGACTTGACTATAGACATGATGGATATTTATATATGGTTGAGTGGAAAGGAAACCAATAGGTGCCAGGTTTCACACATTTGGTGTGAGATTCCATATGTTTCGACCCTCCAACAATCAGTGGGAGACACCCACAAAAACACGTACAGAATATCCGCATGGTCAGTGTTTTCCCTAGAAAATTTTTAATTGCATGGTGGGGTCCATTGTAAATTTAACGCGTTGCGCCGCAGCGCATTACACCACATTTGCAATCACAGTCAAATCAATTAGAATGTGCATAATAAATCTATTATAATTATGTCAAAGGCTACAGAAAAAATCATTGTTTTATTTGCAGTGTTTTTATTATATATAAGTTCAAGATTATTTATCACAGACATTAGAAATAAGTGAAAGACCATATATAATTTAAATAAAACTGAGCCAGTCTGTTATAGTTACGTACAAATCAAAGCCCTATTTATGCTCAAATTATGCAGTTGAAATATTCCTCTGTTTTAGCTTCCCAAAGGTAACCACACACACACTTTTCAGTCAAATTCTTCCTCCTTTGGTCCTTCAGTTGATATGTGCATTAGAAAGTTCAGGACTTTCTGACATAGGTGTTTTTACTCTATTCAAACAAGAAAAGCACCTTTCACAGTCAGCTGTGAATACTGGCAAAACAAGACCAATTGCAGCAAAATTAGACAGACAAGGGTCAACATTGTCAGACCGGTAAGGCGACGTGTCTTTGCTGGTTGCTTTGACATAGTTCAATTGATGATCAAACTTCGAATTCCAGAGATGAAATGATTTGAGTATCCACAACAAGTTGTTTAATACAACTCTGAATGTCATTCTTAGCTTTTCGTCGAATTTACAGGAAACAATAAAAAAATGTTTATTTGCGGATGAGATGCAACACCTGACAAACGGTATGACATATTTGGCAATTACCTATTTTGAAGTTTTATTGTTTTGAAGCTTTACGGGTATTTCATTTCATGACATTTTCTGTTTTACAGATATTTCTCAGTCCGATATATTTAAAATTGTAATTAAAAAATTTTAAGTCCTGTCAGGCCGAGATGAAAAACGTAAGTGTAAAATCGGCAGTTTAACCCGTTGGATTATGCTGTTGTGACCCATTCGCTTTTAACACACGCAAAAAAAAAAAAAAAAAAAAAAAATAAGTAAAAAGAGTTTGGTATTTAATTTGTTTTTACATGCATTCAAATCTTTTCAATTTCCAACAAAGGTTTCCAAAACTCATTTTAGTGAACAACTCCCTGATTTTCTCAAAGATCGTCCCAGTGATGTGTATTCTTTGACACAATCAATCAACCGCGTTCGATCTAAAAATTGCGGTTTGTACTGACCAATCAAAAAATTTATTGATCGTGGGATTTTTACACATGAAAAATAGTGACAACACTTCGATTATATTTGTTTTTCTTACATTTTAGATGAAATTACATTATTAGGTAATGTTAATGTCGAAATATTTTAAATATGGATATTTGTTATGATCCAACAAATATTGCGATGTCAAATATTACCGGACTTGTGAAATTCATAGAGAAAAGTTAAAACTATTTTCATGGTAACTGTGCATGACATGTCTTAATTTTTTAATCATACTAATACTGTGATGATCGAGGTTGTAAAATAGCCGACACGCACTTGTCACTTAGCGTTTACAATATATGCATAATAAATATACAGTGATAATTTTTACATGTGGCAGGAGGCAAAAGCATGGCGGTCGAAAATAAAGTGTATCGGTACCGCTATTCTAAAGTGGCCTAGGGAAAACACTGATGTGGATGTGGCATATAGTGTTACCCTTGTCCGTCCATACGTCCGGTTAAGTTTTGCATTTAGGTCCATTTCTTTGGAACTAAACATAATGTCTCAATGAAACTTTATCAGTGAATGTGCCTTGGATAGTACTGAATAGTCATACAATAATTGGGTCATTGTTACCTACATTTTACGCTTGAGTAAAATCGGTTAAATTTGGCCTTTAAGTCCAATTCTTTGAAACTATATATAGTGTATCAACGGAACCTCATCAGTGGATGCATCTTGCGTAGTACTGAACAATTGTACAACATTGGGTCAGAATGACATACATTTTACGCATGAGCAACTCTGGTTAAGTTTTTTGTTTAGTTCCCTGTCTTGAGTACTAAACTTAATTTAGCAGTGAAAATTCTTCAGTGGCCACATCTCAAATAGTGCTGCACAGTCCTACAACAATTGGTTCATCATGACCTACATCTCACGCTTGAGTGATCCCAGTTAAGGTTTTGCATTTAAGTCCATTTCATAGGTACTGAACAAAATAAATACATGAAACTTCATCAGTGGATACATCTTGGATAGTACTGAACAGTCGTGCAACAGTTGGGTCACCATGACCTACATTTTATGCATGAGTGACTCTCGATAAGTTTTGCATTTAGGTTCATATTTTGAGTACTAAACATTATATAGCAATGAAACTTAATTAGTTGATACATTTTGGTTGAAGTCTGAATAGTTTACAACCTTTTGTCATGATGACCTACATTTAACGCCTCCGTGACTTTGGTTAAGTTTTACATTTTAGTATGTTGGGTGTTGCGATGAATTTTAATCGCAGATATCTGTTTCTTGGTGCTGAACAGTACGTCGAGGCATCCGTGTCTTACAGACATAATTTCTAGTTTCAAAATTTCATGTTTGCCGTATTTGATATGCTACTATAAATTAGATTTTTCTTAATTAATTGTTGATGGGGGTCTGATGAAAAGCTATGTGAATTAAGTTTTATCCAACATCAAACTTTTGATTTTTTCCCTAAGTTGTTAGCAAATAGATTGAGGTAGTTTTTAAAAATATTCTTTAGAGAAAAAAAAACCTGCCTCAGACCGTGTTAACAAGGCCCGTGAACTGACGAGTGAAAATCATCTAAGGTCATTGTGCATAGTTGTTTGTTAGATGTATGTTTTATCTTTAAGTAAACTGTGGCCTCCTCTACTTGCCACTGAAGACAGAACAGTACAAGGTAAGTTCAATAAAAAGTTTTTCATACTTCTACACTGGTACTAAGAAATGCGGCATGTCTCTCCTTAAAAAAATCAATACAACAGTGGTGGGTATAAATGTACATATGACATTGTGCTGTAAAGCTTTCCCTCGAGTATACATTTCATGTTTTGTTTTTGTTAAATAAATAAATTTGGAAGATAATGATGGATATGATACCCCAACGTCCATGTTGATATTTCCTTGTAATGCAGAAGTGAAATGGAATAAACTATTGAAGGATAAGGGTAAATGTTATGTGATGAATCTCAATTTTAGAAACAATTTGAAAAGCAAACAATCTTGAAATAATTGAATGATCTCCCCAGATTTGTATGTTTCATGTACGTTCAATTGGGAAGTTGAGGATACAGAAATTATATTTTTATTATGGAAAATATTTTACACTGCCCACCCTGCCAGGAAGTAAGTTGGTCTCTGGTCCAAGTATACACGAAAAATTCAAAACACACATAAAAAAGTAGTAACGTTGGAGAGGATTATATTTGTCAGATGGATAACGTATGTATATTTTATACTTTTTTCATTCAAATTAAAATTATGACGAGATTTATCGCTAAGTTTATATATTAGCGCTTAAAAACCTTAACCCGGGATTTATTCCCCTTCGAATCTCTATACGTCCCGTAATTTGCTCCATTCCGAAATTGTTCCATCATGTTTCAGTCGCCTGTGCGTTTGTTGTGTTGACATTGTGCAATCTGAAATATAAAATAAAAGTATATAATGTTTTCAATCAAAAAGTGCATACACTTAGGGCACATGTATGTGCCCAATTAAGGAATGTATTCAAAGCTAAATATTTAATTATTCCCAAAACTGCTTCGACAAGACATGAAAACTGTGTTTTAGAGTTATTTTGAAGTTGAAAGGGAGAAGTAACCTCATTTAGGCTCATTTTCTCATAAAAAATAAAAAAGAATGTAAATATATTGAAAATAATATCAAAGTTGTCGCAGCACTTTTTGAAAAAATATGTTCCCCAAGGAACTTTACGATACCTTGGGTTTAATCATACATGTAAGCACCTGTACTTTTGGTGTTTATGTGAAATTCATTAATTTCAGTGTTTACCCGGTCACGTGATCACTTTCACTTTCAGTTTTGCAAAATTGAAAGCAGACGGAGCCTTTTAGTCCTGAGTTGAGGATTGAAACAAAAATATTGAGGAGAATATGTCGAAACACTTATTTTTTTTATCTGATCGAGTACATAAATGGGAATACCCCAGATTTTGCAAAATCACTGTGTAGTTTAACATAGGAAACTATGGGATAACAGTCATAAATATTCTTCTCAGAAACAACAGAGAAAACTAAACCAAAACCGCTTATGAATGACCACTGGATGGTCCTGTACCTAATATGGCATTTTCATGCCGATCGGAAGTCCAAGATGGCCGTCACCGCAGGACATAGTTTAGCATAGGACCCTATGGAAAAACAAACAGTCAAAAATTTTCTCAGAAACAATGGAGACAATAAAACCGAAACTGTTCATGAATTGTTATTGGATGGTCTTCTACCAAGTTTGGTATTTTTATGCCGATCGGAGGTCCGAGATGGCTGCCATCGCAGGACGTAGTTTAACAAAGGACCCTGTGTGGAATACATTCTAAGATCTTCTTAGAAACTACGAAAACAATTGCACTAAAACTGTTCACGAATAACCAATGGATGGTCCTCTTCCAAATTTATTTTTTTCATGCTAATTGGAAGACCAAGATGGCCGCAAGCGCAGGACATAGTTTAACATAAGACCTTATAGGAAATAGTGTCAAAAATATTCTTCTCAGAAACAACTGAGACAATTAAACCTAAACTGTTCATGAATGATCATTGGATGGTCCTCTACCAAGTTTGGTATTTTTTTCCGATCGGAAGTCCAAGATGGAAACCACAGAAGGACATACTTTAAGATAGGACCCAATGGGAAAAACATTCAGATATCTTCTTCCTAGAAACTATGGCGACAATTAAACCATACTGTTCACAAATTGTCATATGATGGTAGCTTACAAAAATTATAATTTTCATCCCGATTGAAGACCAAGATGACTGCCAACGCAGGACATAGTTAAACATTGAACCCTATGAACATTGAATCCTATTGAAAAAAAAAAAAAAAAAAAAAAAAAAACATTTAGAGATCTTATTAGCAGAAACAACGCAGATAATTAAACCAAAACTGTTCATGAATGACCATTGTATGGTCGACTACCAAGAGTGTATAATTTCATGATGATCAGTAATCCAAGATGGCCACCACTGTGGGACATAGTTTAATATAGGACAACTTTCGGAAAATTTTTCCTTTTTGTGTAGTGGATCAGCTTATAACCAGGTGAATGATATTCAGATGAGCTTCTAAATTTTTTTCTTTTCCTTTAATGTTTTTTATATTTTTTTTATATATATACATGTATTTTTTGTTTTTGTTTTTTGTTGTTTTTTTTCTTTCGTTTTTCTAGTCTTTTTTTTATTTTTATTTTAACTGTACGCAGGTTTAGAAATGGATGCGACAAACATAGAATTTCATTAAATAACTTTAAGTATTGGAAAAATCATAATAGAAAGGCTACTCCATTTCTTTCATATTTTCATAACAAATGTACTAACTAAATAGACAGGGAATTATTTATTGTCTTTTATTGTCTATATATAAATTTTACCTGTCCCTAATTACCCTTCTTCAGATGTCAGTTAATAAGTAGGGACACACACACACACACTTGTCAGTTAATTGATAATTGTACTATAATTACAGAGTAATCAGACAACTTTTTCATTCAACCATATTATGACTTTTTATATCATTAGTGTCTATTTACCTATACCCTTTTTAAAAATATATAATCTTCCCATGACAAAGATAAAAATAAATGTATTATTGGTCCTAAATAGAAAAGGCCAGTCCTTATTACGAGAAAGGTTGCGTTATTACGAGAAAGTTTGCGTTATAACGAGATGATGTTTGCGTTATTACGAGAAAAGTTGCGTTATTACGAGATAATGTTTGCGTTATTACGAGAAAACTTGGCGTTATTACGAGATAGTTTGTACGGAAGCGCTTAGCTGACTCGTGAAATTGTCTTATTACTGAAAAATCCTTTATTACTGAAAAATCCTTGTATTAATTAAGATGTAATTGTTGCTTTATAAAGCAATTAAGCAACTTCCTTTTCTCGCATTAAACATACATATCTCTTTTAGATTACAAAACAAATATCGAGATATATTTAACAAATTATTAAGATGCATTAACTTAAGTTGTCTTAAGTTAACATTCAATTAGTTCGTTTAAGTAAGACAACGATGTTCTGACTTATGAAATATTTTGACGTAATTTACATTAAAGTATTGGCTTATAACTAGCTTAGGTCGACTAAATTATGTTCTTTAAATATTATTTTCAAACTAGTTCATGTAAAGATCACGAGGATACATTAAACTGTGCCATAAATATGTTTTGAAATAGAGTTAAAGGAACCCGTCTAAGCCTGTATCCAGTACGGAGCCCTGAAGGGGACATAAAATATACACATACTATGTTTTCCACGAAATAATACTTCATTCCCACGAAATAATAATTTCGTTCCCACAAAATATTATTTCGTTCGCAGATCCGTTTATATTTACAAAGTAATAACGCAAACTTTTCTCGTAATAACACAAACATTATCTCGTAATAACGCAAAGTTTTGTCGTAATAAAGCAAACATCATCTCGTAATAACGCAAAGTAATCTCGTAATAACGTATTTTTGTGTCTGTGTGTGTTTGTGTATGGCGCTAATAAGCTTCCGTATAAAGTATGTGGAGTTGTTTGAAATTAAATGTTATTGGATAATCAAAATTATCGTGTAATCTGTTTTTAATGACATGATAGCACGACAGCAATTTGTTAACAGTTAATGGATAATTACGTCCAACAACAATTATAACAGCAAATTTAGGTAATTACACCACAGTACGAAAACCTGAAGAATACCAAAGGAGCGATAAAAAATGTTAATTTAAACTTATTTATTGTCCAGTAAACATTTCAATAGGACGAGAACACAAATTTACAAAACTTACATGATTTTTTCTTCTTTACATAAAATATACACAAGTGTTCGAACATAACAATCTTTTTACTCAAAAGATTGTTATGTACTTTAAAATGTTAACTGGACAAGGCAAGACCGAGGAAAAAAGTGTATAAAAGCTTAAAAGTGGTATAGTTCGAAACGAATCTGGTATTTATCTATCTAATTACATACACGCACAGTCGCATTATGATGATATTTAAGGTCTTTCACTTTCAGTTTTCTCTGAGACCGTAAGAGATAGAAACTTGAAACTTGGCAGTATGATAGGGTATGTGATGTAGTAGGGAATGA
>JAOXYI010148497.1:0-18662 GCA_028566495.1 Lithophaga antillarum | reverse complement strand
GTCCACACTCACTTTTAATATACACTTGTTCGAATTTTCCTTGTCGACATGCTGCGGTCGTATCATGCTGCGCTCGGCGTAGCCCTTTATTGTTTAACTGTCTCTGTTGTTTATTAGTAGAAGATATTTGAATGTTTTCTCAATTGTCATATTTTATACTGTTTCGTGTTGGCGGCCATCTTGGATTTCCAGTCGGCAAAACAATTACAACTTGGTAGAGGATCATCCAAGGAACATTCTTACACAGCTATAGCTCCTTCGGCCATGTGGTTTCTGACAAGAAGATCTTCGAATTTTAGTCAATCAGAATACATTATTGGACCTTGAGGCTATCTCGAATTTGCGATCGGTATGAAAATTATAGATTCGTAGAGGATCAGAAAAGGAACATTTATGTCAACTTTGGTTCCATTCGGCCGAGTGCTTTTGAATAAGAGGATTACAATGTGAAAAGCTTATGACAGACGAAGACGGACGCCAAGTGATGACATAATTAAAAATAATGTAGACAAAAGCGAAAGTTTTAACTAGACTTTTGGGAATTTGAAGTGCGTTTTTTTTCTTCAAAATTCTGTTGCTTAAGCTAGAAGTCCAGCAATAAACGAACAGAAATGGTATGAAATGCTTACAAGTAATATATTGTATATTTATTTTATGCTAGTAAGAAAGGCGAGATAAAACCGAAGGAGCAATCAAGACGGAACAATCCGAGGACATAGGCAACATCGGGAACGAGGAAGGCGAGAACAAACAAACAATACATGAACATGCAACAGAAAACAGAACACAGAAAAACTAAAACAGTAGATGAGCAATACGGACCCCCACTAAAAACCGGGAGTGAACCTAGGTGCTCTGGAAGGGTAAACAGTTCTTGCTTCTAATATGACACCCACCGTGTTGCTCATGTCAAATCCGGTAAAAAGTCATATTCGGTAAGAGGAAAGAATAAAATGTATGCATTTCCTTATAAAAGATTAGGTGAAAAAATACTCTTTCTAGTACTCAAAAAGAGACAAGAGTAAACAACTTCTATATTTGTTTTGCCTTGCTTAGGTAGTATTGTACCGTATCGCATGGTCTTTTGTTACGACTTTCTCTCCCGCTATGAATTCCTATTTTCAAATGTTAACAGAAAGTGCCAAATATTCATTGTTCCGAATCACATGTCTGTTTTGGTAGGTTTTCTTATATAGCACCCCTGGAGTGGATAATATTTCGCTATCGTATTTTGCGTGCTTTGTTTTCTTTTATAGTCTAGTTCTGCTAATCATACAAATGGAATTCTTTGTTCTGTTCATTGTAATTGTCCATTGTCTGTTTGTTTGCTTGCTTGTTTGTTTTTGTTTTTTTATATAAATAAAAAAGATAAATAAAAACAACCAACTGGCAACACAAACACACCTAAGTAGAAACTTCGTAATCATGCTGAACGTGGCTTATACACTTCTGACTGAACATATTTTCATTCTGTAAATTTTATCTTGTTTGTAGATTTCCTCTGTTACAAATTTGTTAACAAAACATTGATAACGGACGGCGAATATAACTCGTGAAATAACTTACTAAGAACCTGGGTTAAAAAGAACAAGAAAGAAAAATTAATACAGAATTGTCCAAACCAGAAAGAGTAAAAGCTTTCATTTCATTTAATTAAACATTTGTCCTTTTGAACCATCTCATACATGTTTGTAATTAAAATGCTAAAATTAATTTAAATTAGTATTCAGCAACAAGAAAGGCCATGTTTATAACAAGATATTATATACTGTTCATGTTTTAATAGAAATAATCAACAATTGTAAAAATAATAACAATCAACTGGCCAAATTAGCCAAGTGTCGCAAATGGTTACAGTTAGAGGTAACGTAGATCACGGAAGAGAATGTCACTTGTTTCCATATTATCATTTCATCACCTTTAAAATTCGTGTCTTTATCTTCAAATACTATGTTCAAATTGTCACTTGTTACCTTCAAACGTTTATTTTTTGCCATCAGATATGTTTTTCAAAACAATTGTTGGAAAATTAATTCAAGTGCATAATGTTCCACGAATACGATTCCTCTCTTTTCAGTAACAGCACCATCGAATATTTATTGCACGACGTTTTTGAGCAATTAAATAAGTTAAAGTCACTGGAGAAATCCAGATAGTTGAAAGTCTTTTGGCGATATTTATTAGTATCTTGTTGTATTGGCAGTGGATAAATTGTTCATATCAATGTCTATTCACTATCCTCAACTTGGGAATACTTCCAGAGTTTAACGTTGGTTCGGAAGATTTCTTCATCCGAACTTGAGTCGCTTTCATAATCACTTTCAGAACTGCTTACAACATCTGAAAAGATAAAGTGAAAGAAATATTAAGTTACAACTCATTACAAGGATTAAAACAAAAATACATGTTGTGTGCTGACTTTGAAAACGTATGTATACTTATGACAACAAAATTATTAAAACAAATACAAGTACACTAAAAATCAGTTTTAAAAATAGCTTTTTTCAATTAGTTACAGAAAAACTAAAGCTTTTTAATTGGTAGCTTAAAGCGCAGGTATAATTACCTTCAGTAATTTTGTTGAGCGTTGTTGCTCTGACGATTTCTTTAAAGCTTGTTCTCTGATTTCTTGTGCCTTTGCTTCGTTTCGACTGTTTCTGCTTCTTTGTCAGTTGTTGAATACTGCTGTTGATATTAAGCAGTTGTTTCATCAGCTGAACATCTTGGCTTCTCATCTCGCTTAACTCAGTTCTTAATGCAGCCAGAGCACTGTTGACTCTTTCCGTAGCGTTGTCGTTCGCCATTTTTCAGTTATTGTTCAGTTATTATGTTCTCGATGTAAACTTTATAGTCGTAAAATGTATATTGAAACGTAAAGAAAGTTTTTGCCTTATATAGTCTCTAAAACAATAGACCACTAAGGGGTACATTCAATCGTCATGACTGATCAAGTTTCCTGTGTGTCACAACCACCACTAAGAATATCGATTTCAAAGGCCAACAGGAACACTATTATTAATTTACCCCCTAAGGTATAAGACTTACACAAAAGTTCGTGATTCTGAACACACTAATAAACAATACATACGGTCACACCTTTTCGCTACACATATACATCCGTTTAAACTTGCTGAATAACAGTTGAAAATGTGAACACCCATTTAAATGGAAGTTGTCTAAGTAATTTGTAAGTATACCTTCAGGGATATAGATCTGTACATGTTTATGATTTGCATCAGTTTAAAAAAATTAGGAAAACAGAGTAGATACTGCCACATCTTTATTAAGTCAATTATTGAGATGCTATGATAACTAGAAGGCTCTAGGCTTTCGTGACACTATATATTTACGGATGCTTACGTGCACGTTGATTTGTTTTATATTGAGATCGATGGTAAATCAGAACAAAAGCAACAAAAGCTATGGTTATATGCAAATTCAAATCCTAATCGACAAAAAATTCAAGTTTTTGATCAATGAACCTATTTACTGAAAAATTCGCTAAATATCTCAAGTACTTAACAGTTAAAAATTGCTGACAATCTCATCCTAAAAACAAGTATTTGTACCAATATTGATCTATTTGCCACCAAAATAGATAGGAAATATCATTACCAGTTCTCAAACTCGTTGTTTTTTTCCACAACTTGGCAGCACTGTTGAATATCTGTTCAAAATATTAACTTACCTATCCTGCCGTCAGTAAAGTATTAATTGAACCTGAATTTGGGAATGCGATACAATGAATTCGTATGAGAAAAAAAATAACATTAAATATCACCCATAAAACCAGGATATTTGAACTTTATAGGTATTATGCAATTTTCTTCTCAAGTGCATGCATGTATTTCACAATTTCGGGAACTGAGAAAAAAACTATTTTAAGTTTAGTAGTAACAATAAATGGTGACGAATGAATTTTTTAATAATTTAGGCGATAAATAACATGGTTCGCTGCGACAAATATAAATTTTCTTGAGTGGTTTGCGTAAAAATAAAAGGTTATAACTATGTCGTTTTCAAATTCTATGAATATTGTTTTGGAAAAAGTAGAATCATTTAGTCAAAAAAAAGAAAAAAAAAAGCAAAACAAAAAACAAAACAAAACAAAAAAAAATAAAATAAAAAAAATAAAATAAAAAAAAAAAAAAAATGGTCAGTCTGAGGAATTCTGTCACATTTACGGAATGTTATTTTGTTTTAAGTAGTACCAATCAGAATTACATATCTACCCTTGATAAAATCACTCTTCTTTCACAAATGGGGCCTGGGTGGCCGAGTGGGTCAAGGTCGCTGACTTGCGATCACAGCCTAACATTACTGTCATGATTCCGAACCCGGCTCGACCCACTTCATGTGTTAGGGTTTCCTGAAATCTACCCAAGATCTAGGGTTACGTCGATCAGGTGGATAGCTGTCCTGGAATCCCCCGTAAGTCTCTGGTAGTGATGTTGCTGGAAACGATGATAAATCTAAACAATTGTTCATAAATGTATAAAACGTGTAACCGCTTTCTGCATTATTATATTTTAATAAAACAGAGATATGCATATATTCTACTGATAAACATATTACTATTTTAGCTTTTCTTGGCAGAAATGTCAACTTTGGAAAAGCTATTAACTATACTGAAAAACTTTTATATCTTGATAAAAATCGTATTTTATTAACCTAAACGACAAATCTCTAATTCCACTCATTTGTCAGATTGCTCCTTTATATTTTCTCTAACCATTTTTTGAGAAAAAAACATAAATTTTAAAATTGAAAAATATTCTTAAAAATATATACCCCGCCAAAAAAGCCATGACATTAAAAAATGTTCCTAAAAACCAAATGCAATCATTTCCCGGTGAAACCTCAATTTTTAAATAAATAAGCTTCCAAATATTTATATCAATCTGAAATAAAAGTATTCCATATTTGTAACCATGAGTATATAATAATCAATGTTGCTATGAAAAGAAATGGCAGGCACGCAAATAATTAGAATTAGTTATATCCCCATCCCGTCCTAATCTACCGCCTCTATTCTTTTTGTCACATGTATTGCAAATAATGTATTTTCTTGGCCATATAACCTTGCAGTTGGTTTGATTGTTTCAAAAATGTGTCGACCTTCTCTCCTATCGTACATTCCAACACTCATGTAGACAAAACCACAATAAAGGGGTTATGTTCTACTTCAAAAATCTCGAAAAGCAATCAGCACATATGTCTCCCCTGTAGAGTATCGTATGTCATAGTAAGACTCAATTTACTGTCTATTTTTGGACGTTTCTCTCTATTTATATACATTAATTCCATTGTTGTCTTGCAATGAAAATGGAAAACTTATGGTTTTGTACAATGAAAGTGTCCATAGAGACGTCCATTTTTTTACAACTCGGTATTGATATAACACAATCTACAATTTAGAAAAAATAATTGTGGATATTTGTTTACATCAAACATATTTTCCCACATTTTGTGTTTTTGTTTTGATGTTCTAGATGCGAATTTTTATAACAAATTTCTATCTTCCGCCTCTACTAGCATTTGCAAACTGAAAAGAAAGCACAATCAATATTTCTATCAGCACTTCACTCAATTGAGTGAACGAGTAAATATTGTTAATGCCAAATCAGCAATTTTCCAGCTCATGGTGAGAATAAATGATATTGTGTGATATATATTCTGAAGTCTGCTTGTACTAGGCCAGCAGAGCTGGATTTTTATAGTGCTAGCTGACTGAAGCAACAGCCTGCAGTAGACATGAAGCCCCACTTGGCCGTATTATTATGACTCCGGGCCATATGATTTCTGCCTGTACTATGTCAGCAGAGCTGGATTTTTATGTTGCTACGTAACCGAAGCAACAGCCTGCAGTAAACATGTAACCCCTACTTGGCCGTATTATTCTGACTCCGGACCATCTGATATCTGCCTGTACTAGGTCAGCAGAGCTGGATTTTTATATTGCTATCTAACTGAAGTAACAGCCTGCAGTAAACATGTTACCCCTACTCGGACACATTATTCTAACTCCGGGCCATCTGATTTCTGCCTGTACTAGGTCAGTAGAGCTGGATTTCTATATTGCTAGCTAACTGTAGCAACAGCCTGCAGTAGGCATGTTACCCCACTCGGTCGTATTATTCTGACTTCGGGCCATCTGATTTCTGCCTATACAAGGTCAGCAGAGCTGGATTTCTATATTGCTAGCTAACGGAAGCAACAGCCTGCAGTAGACATGTAACCCCTACTCGGCCGTATTATTCTGACTCCGGGCCAACCAGTCCCTGTTCTGTCCCCTTAATACAGCGGACGTACCGGAGAACAGCAAGTATCAATTTTACAATGTCAGTGGGATTTGAACACCAATCTTCCGCTCTCTAGGCGATCACGCTAACCATTACACAACGGAGACGATTTAACCAAACTTAGTAGGAGAGGTATTAAATAACTTTCATCTGGAGGCATGAAATACAATTAAATAAAGCCTTCCTTTTCGAACGCATCAAGTTGTAGTATCTATAGTTATAAGTTCATTGATTTGACCTTGGCTGAATAGTGCTGAATGTCACTATCAGCATTTTTTCGCTTTATCGTGGCAACCTGTTTTATTCGTGGAGAAAGTCGGAGTATCCGGAGATAACCACCAACCTTTTGCAAATAGCTGGTAGACGTTATGACTTTACGTTCAAGACGAGTGAACCTACGTCGTCTTTTGTAATCGCTAAAATTCGAGCGCTACCATGATACGTACAGGAAGATGTGACCAACTACCTAGATCACTCAGTGACGTAGGCTCCTAATAAAATTAAAAAATGATATGAAAGTAAATTTGTTTTCATAGACATTTGTCTGTTTGGTTGCTGGTATCGTCATGTCGAGTCATGGCATGATTTAAATGATACAATTTTTATTGTAAATTTTCAGTTGATAAATTATGAAATTGTACTAAAACTAAGGTTACAACTCCCTCAGGCAAAGTTGACCTTAGACGGTTTTGGCTGTTCTGTTTAGGTTCTTTTTGGTTTTGATGCTCTCAAACGTTTTATATATTTGGCTTCCCAATATTTTTGGTCTCGGGCGTACCTGATGAAGGTTATTCCAGAAACACGTTTCGTGCGCACTGAAATTGGTCTCATACGTTTATTTTCTACTTGTCTGCTGTAATCAGTGCTGATTTTCAGTGTCTTCCTTCAGTTTATGATGTACGAAAAAGAACTATTTGGTATACCTCTTGAAAATACATGATACTTAAGTTAAAAAGGGTATCAAACTATTTACGATTTATTTATTTAGAGATCAAAAGATTGTCGTTTGTCACAGGATTTATTCCTTCCCAACGACACCCCACGAGAAAAAAAAAAACAAAAACAAAACAAAACATGAAATCGTGGACACAGTGATCTGAAAATCGTACATTACTCAATTTTCAAAACCGAGTTTCCCGATAGGATCACGTAACTTGCCTTCGAAACTTTGTGCAAATTGTAAACTGTTATAAAACTTCACGCATTAAGAGATACAAATTGTCAATATCAGCTGTTCAAAAACAAACTATACGTCCGAAGTACGTGTTTATTAATTAACCTTACAACCCAGTTATCATAACAAAGGTGCCAAGATCAACATGTAGTACAGATGATTTATATAAACATATCTTATGTTATTACAAACAATATTATCCACAGCTGACTTCAGGTGTGCAAATACTTATATTCATTTGATGTGATATTCCTCATCAGGTGGAACAAATTTCCTGTAGATGCCGCAGATGGGCGCAGTTGGCCCCTTGCGGTCTGAAATTCCCTATCGGAAAGGAACTATTAAATACTGCAAGAATTGAAACCTAAACCTATCTCTGGTTTCTTTTGAATCCTCCTCCTTGGATCAAGCACAGATTTACCTTCTCCAATTCAAAATATTAAATACGAGTACACTAACCTAAATCTGTCTTCTAAAGATCGCCGAAACGGCACTCGTGTAGGCCCACTAATCTTGTGAGGATGACATCAGAAACAAATTGTGTAACTATAGAAAATTGTAGCTATAGTTTTGCTTCATTTTCAGAAGTGTTTATGTTATTTTAATGAACGTTACTAGGTGTTGCTTAAAATCAAACGGTATTAAATATAACTGTAAAGGTCTTGCAACATGTTATACAAACTGTGATTGAAGCTTCAAGAATGCTCTCTTCTAGAAAAAAAAAATACAGATTTACTGATGAAATAAAACTGAATAAAAGCCAACAAGTAGAATGCAGTTTTGACGGAAAACGTGTCAACGAACTTAAATCAAGCCCTTGAGGTTGAGCTACCTTTGGTTTCATTTATTATTTTTAAAATAAGCTCTAATATCCACGATGTGCCCGTGACACGGGGAATAACGTGGATAAGAGTCTTTAGTAGTCCCGTACGGTTCCCGTGGGGGACTATAGGATTGTTCTCTGTCTGTCCCGGTAAGACGTTACCACCTGTGGTTCAAAGACGGTTTCAGAAGGACATCTCATATTTTGTGGTTAGGTAGTGGGCAATGAGAGCATGATGCACGTCAATATTTTTTTTTTCGAAAAATCAAAGATGGTCGAACGGCTGCCATTTTTATGATATTTTAGCAACGTCTTCTGATATAACCACCTAAAGCTCAAAATAGCTTCAGATATTATTCTTATATTTTGCATTTGGGTAGTGGACAATGACAGCATGATGCACGTCAAACATTTTTTCCGATAAATCAAAGATGGCCGAACTGCGGCCATTTTTAAGATTTTTAATGGTGTTTTTAGACGTTACCGCCCAAAGCCCAAAAATGGTTTCATATTATTACTCTCGTATTATACAGTTATGTAGCGGACAATGAAAGCATGATACACCTCCACCGTTTTCATCGAAAAATCAAAGATGGCCGAACGATAGCCATTTTTATGATATTTTAACGATTTTTTTACGTTACCACCCAAAGCTCAAAGATTGTTTCAGATATTACTGTCATATTTAGTATTCGTGTAATGGACAATGACAGTACGATACACATAATTATTTTTTCCAAAAAATCAAAGATAGCTGAACGACGATCATTTTTATGATATTCTAACGTTTTTTTTTTTTGACGTTACCGCATAAAGCTCAAAGATGGTTTCAGACATTACTCTCATATTTTATGGTTAGGTAGTGGACAATGATAGCATGATGTACATTTTTTTCTCGAAAAATCAAAGATGGGCAAATATCGGATATATTTAGATATTTTAACAACTTTTTTTACCTTACCAACTTAATATTCCTGTAGACATGGTACAGGAACCGGAGGTCATGGATCACTTTGATGATATTTTAATGACACCTTATTTTCACTGAATTCCTTGTGAAAAGATTTTTTAAATTTTTTTATGTTATTATAGCCGGTTTCATTAGATTTACATGACTGCATTATTTACATGAAACCTGAAATTTCCAAACATTGCAATCCGTAGGGGACATGTTTTGTTTCAAAAAACTTAGCACTTGTTTTAATTAGAATGATTATTTTGATCACCTTTAAACACTGCTTAATTCTTTTTTATAATTAAAGATATCAATTATCTCAGCTAAATAACATTATCAGTTGAGACTACTGAATATTTTCTTAAGCAGGATGCTTTATAAACGGAGAAAATCAAGTATGTATACGAATGCTGACTCTGCATCAATCAGTCAGCTCGCAATACTTGTGATATATCATTTGAGGATTTATGATAATAGTTCTTTTGGGGGATAACGTATTGTATATGTAATGCTAAAGACATCTTGCATTATTAAAATTTGGAGCCCTCATCCCTGCATGTCTGTATCTGAAAGATGGTTTTCCATGGTGTTATCATGGTAGGTGGAAAAAAAGATCTGACTAGCTTATTTATTTTTCGTTTACGGACGCCGGTCAGTGCCGCACTGAAACAATATTTTATGTCGTAATTAGGACTTGGCTATCTCGTAATTACGACTTAAGTACATTTTGTATGTCGTAATTACGACACTTAGTTATCTCGTAATTACGACGTAGTATTTCTTTAATTACGACTTAGCTATGTAACGAGTCAGTAATTTATTGAAATTATTTGTGACTATTGGGATATTTTTTCTGTCATGTTTGAAGACTGATTCATTTAGAACAATGATGCTTTTTTGGTTGGCAACGTTTAATAAAGGGTATGGTATAGCGATAGCAGGATATAAGAGGGATTTTCAATCCATGAAGACGATTGATGTACATGTAGTATATTAAGAAAGTTTACAGATTGTGATGCTGGTTGTATTTTTGTGAATTTTGTAATACATGTATTTATTACGTTTAAAATTTAAGATCTGACCATAAATAAGTCTATGATCTGACACTGGCTTCTAGCCTTTTTCATAGTTGCATGGGATATCATTTTGCAGCGCCTTCCAACGTAACACAACAATAACTTTCTATACAAATACATGTATACTAGTTGTCAAATGTCTTTTGAATTTAGAGTATTTTTGTTATTACTATAAATCACTGATTCTGTGCGGAAAGATCCGCGGTAATTTTTTTTCTGAATAAACGAATATAGTTTATAAATATTTGCAGATGTTAATTTAACTTGTCAATTTATGTAAGATTATGTAGCTTGAAAATGTAAATTTATGTTATAATAATTACTAGATTCTAATTAACACCAGTGACATAATATAATATACATTAGTAAACAGGAACTCAATGTTGAAATTGTCAGAAACATACTATCAGTAAATATGAGCAGCTGTGATCACTTGTTCAGTAACTTAGCTCATTTGCTACAGACTCCCAAATTTATGTTGAAATTTTATAGTGAAGTCGGAAAATGCGAAAATCTTGTATGTTACAAATGGCCAGAACTTGAAAGCAACCAACATTCAGACAGTAGAATGTGTTTGTCTTTTCATCAGATTTTTTTTTTAATATCAAAGGGACCTGGGTGACTGAGTGGTTATATAAGGCCGCTGACTCATGACCACTAGCTTAACACCGCTGTCGTGGGTCGCCCCACTCCCTGTGAAGTTTTCCAGACACTGCACCCAATCTTGAAGATCGGGAATTTCAACGTTCAGCTGTCCGGCCTTTCCTCACCAGTAAGTCTGGTAGTCAAGATATAGCTGAAAAAATTCCTGAAAGTGACTAAACCCCAGCTACCAACGAACTAAAAATTATCATACTGAATACATAGAACTATGAAAGTAACTCTCAAAAAGCATTAATCTTAGTTTTAGTCCTCTTCTCAAGTCAAGGGTTTCTGAGTCCACTTCGCTCCCTTGTGCATGGGAAGCGCACTTTATTTGGGAATATGGGCTTCAGTAAATGCACATATACATATGTATAGGTTTCGAATATTGCAGTATACACAGTTCGGATGTATGGTTTTTTTATTAAAAAAAAAAAAAAAAAAACTGTCTTAAACGTCATTTGTGCTAATTAAATTTCAATCAATGTCATTCTGAGGACATGCTTTTCAATACATAATTCCCTGGATATTGAAATTCCAGACAATGAAGATACAGTCGTGCAAATTATTTACATTATCGCTATTGTATCTCACCTGACCAGCCGCCATGTAAGCTTTTTTTTTCGTCACGATCCTTTGAGCAACGTCTGCTAAAATCTGAGAAAACATCTTGGTCTCATTTTGCAGAAATGATAGATGTTAATGAAGACCTCGGCCCACGGAGCATGATACGGCCGCAGACCCCTGTTGGTCGCTTTTTAAACAAGTGTTAAGTTTCGTGAAACATAGCATGTCCCCTACGGTTTGAAATGTTTGGAAATTTCAGGTTTCTTGTAAATGTGATGAAACAGGTTATAATGATGTAAAAATTTCTTAGTCTTTTCACGAGGAATTCAATGAAAAATATGGATAATTTAATGGGAATCAACTTCACAGATCATTCAAGGTCTTTTTTCTCTGGAGTTGTCTCTCTTTGGTCAAAACATCCATATACAAAAATCAAAAACCCCTTTTGGCCCCTTTTTCACAGAACGGTAGGGGCCAGAACCCCTATAATTGCACTTGACCTGTATTTTGTGTCGAGGAACATTGTGTTAAAATATTAGAATCAGTCTTCAGGAACAAAAGTTAAAGCATGGAAACCAACTGTCCACAGACGACGACGCCAACGACGACAGACCCATACCATAGTATTTCCGCAAACATTTTTGCGGCTGTATAAAAAAAAATCAGGGTTTTTGTTAGGGGGGGGGGTCACTGAATTTGAACTTTCACAAAAACACAGACTTAATAGAACACTCTCTCTGTTATTTGTAAATTGGTCCGTTTGGTTTCGGAGGACGTTCCTATCAGATTTCGAGAAGTTCCTAGTGAGATTTTTTAAATTAATCATAGGCGATTACGGCCTATGGCGACAATACTGGATTCTTGATACATATGAAAACATGAATTTTGTTGAAGACTGATCATTCCGATCAAGGTTCATAGGCCACGTGGCCTCAATGAAGATTGGGTATCTGTGATCTAGTGAATATTATTTAACTCCAAGTCAGCAGTTTCTCGAGAACAAATTTTGGCGATGCATATTTTTCATGTTTGTTAGTATAAGGCCAAAACACTGAACTGGATTTAGAGTTAGTTCACTGAAGTAACAGCCCGCAGAGACACATTATTCTGACTCCCAGCTAACAGCGGTCCTTGCTCTGTCTTACGAATGCTGCTTGTTCGGCGGAGGAAGAGCAAGTGCCGATTTTACAATATCTTAATTTAACATGTCGGGATGCGAACCCTGATCCCCTGCACTGCAGGCGAGCACGATTACATTTACACCATGGTGGCGGTCGTGACCCGAAATTTCAACTAGCGAAAGGACTGTCATCTTGGATATAAGTCTTTCGAAAAATGCACCATAGAAAGGACCACCAAAGGACAATTTCTACCAAGGCTGCACCCATTTGGTTCTGTTGTTTTGGCGAAGAGTTTAGGATGACGGGCGGACGGCGGAAACAAAGTCACTAATAGATACTATAAAAGTGAACCGATCCATCGTAATGTATTTTTTAAGGTAGACTATGCATATAGTCTTGATTTATACTGAAAAACGATAAAGATAGCTTTGATTTTAAACAACCTCCCACACGTCACTAGCATTAACAAGATCTGTTTTCAGAATCAAAGAGGTATGTTTTACCACATGGCGCAAGGTGTGAATTGTTCAAATACTTTCATGTAATGCTTAAAGTATCTCGTTGATCACATAATATGTAATACGCCCTTAAAGACAAAGAAAACTCTCGTGTTACGTCAGACTGCTTTTCGTGAAAAAAAAGTGAAAATATCTGCAAATGTAACTTTCACTCTATTACAACCAACATGACAAAAGGGCTTATTTGAATATTACTTACGAACAATGAAAATCGAAATAGAATGTCTGTCCGTTCGGTCTTCTATTCTAAACCATGAATTAATAATGAATGAGTTGACCTGTCAATCTGCAATATGTACTGATCAGCTTAGATTTCACTGAAAATGTCACTGTCATATTTCATATATTTGGTATTTGGAATGAAAATCTTTGAACAATTTTCGGTTAGAAAAATGTTTATGTTCTCGTGTCCAAAACAATAAGCACAGAAGAATGCTGGAGATTCCATAGCCTTCTATCGGGGAGAATTGATGTCTGTGTTACTATTGTTAACGAAGATGATACTTGTCAAACAGAACAACAACGACATTACCACTCAATGGAATTTAGATGGTTTTACCAAAAAATTGTAACACATGTCAGTGGGGAGTACCAGGGAGGGGTTTACAAAATCTCAATGTGTATTGTCATAGATTATAACTAAGAACACTTTCCACTGACCCCACTGACCAAACATTTCTATGCCTGTTACCAATTTTGGACGTGGATAATTGAAAACATGATTTCTATTTCACAAATTACTAGTACTGTATACGAAATGGGAATTATGTTTCTCAATAGTCCATGTGTTGATCGTTTTCGGAGAAAGAAGTCTCACAGCCTTAAAATTTTAATACAGTGCCAAGTGGATAATTCTAGTACTTCTGTGTATGTATATATTAAATAAACTTTGAGCTTCATTTTTGTGCTAAAATCATGAATTTAATATATATACATGTATACGTAATAAAAACTATCTCATTAGTAGTGGACCGCTTCCTCTTGCTCCCCATCTGCTATAATTTTGTCTGCACCTGAGTTCATCAATACACCACAGCTGATAAGAAGATAAAAGAATGTAATTGCATATTTCTTGCAGATTCTTATTATGATAATTGTCAAGGCATATTTCACGAGTATATGTATGTACTTATTTACACATTTCATCAATTTCAAGAAATGATACAATTTTCAAACTGGGATGGGTGGTTATCGTCACATTCAGTAATTAAGGTTTCTGACTTTAGTAAAAACCTTATTGTATTTCTTCTGAAGATATTTTTCTTTTCTGCCACTTTTTCAAAATGGAGCAGTAAAAAGTACAGGACATATAAAAAATCATTCCACTATAGGGTATTAGGCATACTGCAAGATTTTGGTATTCACCCTGATTAGTCGAACAACTTTTCCTTACGCGGTTATCTTCCCGAACACCGAAAACCGTTTTTTCTGTTACCATCAAAAATACTGAAATGAAACTTGGTTCAAATTGTTAAGGATCATGAACTCTAATTATGTTTTCTCCGTTTGGATTGAACCCGATGATGTCTTAAGGAGTTATCTCCCTGTATAGCCTTGACAGAACAGATTTTTCACTAAAACTCATTAACGGTAAGTCGTAGAGGCATGGGACTTTTACTAATATCCCTCATTACCTTTGACATTGAAAAAGGTTAAGAGGTTAAAGGTCAAGGTCATATTTTAATTTTTTACCTTTGTTTGTACCATCTTCTTTTCCGAAACTATAAAACACAGTGAATTGACTCCTGGTCCAAAGTGTGCAGAGAATTATGGTGTTGTGCCTCCTCCTTTTACTTATCAATCAATTACTTTTTGTACGAGTTACACCCCCTGATACGTTTGTTTAGACCATTTCACCGCTATAACTTGACAATCGTAAGTTTTTTAGAGCTGGGGTCATCACCATTGACCTCTATGAGTCATGACCTTCATTTATACTAAAACGTCAAAGGTCACTTATTTACCAACTTGCAATGTTTAAGATCTGGTAGTGGGGATATCGCCAAGAATAAATGGACCAAGGGAATTTCCCAACTAAAAAAGTGTAATTTTCAATCTCCAATAAACCGAAAATATTATGCACAAATGTAAACATTATCCAACATGCAGAGTGAACGTTTTAAAGGTTAATCTGGTTTCTCAAATGCGCAAGTCAAAGTGTTGTTAACGATATTTAAATCATTTTAACAAATTAAAAGAAATTACCGGTATATATTAAGTAATGCAAAAATTAAATATCGTTCTCTTTCCCACGTTCTTCAATGAATATTTAACAACAGTTAACTGAATTTGCTTTCAAACTATAACAATTACATTTTCTTTGCATGAGAAACTTGAAACGCCTTAGAGTACACTATATTTGCTCATTTTACCTTATTTATTTACAATGTATGTTTGTTGACACCTTAATAACTCTTTTCGGCAAATATTTTGAGACTGGTATATATAATCATATTTTTATTTGTTGATCACATCGTGGTTGCTTACTTATGCTTTTATTAAAGTAATAAGCAAATCTACACGGTCCTCTGATCAAGCTCACTGGCACGCGTGGAAACTGTATCATGTCATATTTGAAATGTCCCACAGTAAGGTATCACACCTGCCTCAATAATTGTTTACTTTTCAAAAAAAAATAAGAAATGTAATTTTTCCAGATGATGTTATAAAATTGTATTGTGATGACCATGCAAGCCTATATAATTGTTCGATAATCTCTCCAAATCAACATCGCACCTGCCTCAATAATTGTGTATTTTTGTTAAAATTGGAAATACAATTTTCCATATGATGTTGTAAAGACTGTATTGTGGTGACCGAGCCTATATAATTATTTGGTAAACCAAGTTATAAGTCCCTTCAAGTCAACAAGTAACGTTGATCTAAACTGAGGATTGTGAAATACGCAGAACAGTTAACATCAAGATCGTAATCACCTCTACTCATTGCGATCCATTCGTGAATAGAATCTATTTTAATTTGCGTTCCAAGCTTTTGCATGTATACTGAAGTTTCAACTGAAAGCAAGCCCAGTTTCAAAATCATGGTACTACCAAAAACACACCTGCAACATTTGTAGATATGTATTTCAAAACGCTTAACGCTTAGATTGTATAATTAAATTGAATTTTGAGCCCCTTTTTTCCTTTACACTTTTAACAAGCGGTGGTTTTGGAGAACTACATTAAAAAATCTATTATTTGATCTAATTCCAACAAATAATACCTTGTGAATATCGAAGTCGGTTATCATTTTAACGTTAGCACGATTTTAAAAACGTTGTGTATAGGAAACAACATCAGCACAATTCCGGAAATCTGCAATTAATTTCAGAAGGCTGACTATTATATACTTTTTGTAAAACGTTCCCAGAGCATTTCCATTACTAGTATTCTCGATTTTAATAGCAATTTTGATTTTTTTTTCTTTTTACAGTCCTGGTTGCTTGGGGATAGTTCTATACGACACAATATTCGGTTCACCACATCAGTAAGATGTCGAAAAGACTGGCAGATGTTTATCTCTATTTAAACATACTTTTTGACTTGAAAATGACTACTTTCTTATATTTTGGTTATTAATTCGAGGAGTAACTGTAACGAACAAATCCTCGTAATTATTTATTTCAAACAAAAAATGTTTCTACCCTAAATCAGAAGACAATAGTTAACAGAACTACAGTACTTTAATTACTGAATATGAATGCTTAGTTTTGAGTCCAAGCAATCCAATTTTAACCCTTAGGGTCAATAAATACTGACAAGTATAGCAGTGAAATGGCTGAGCATTAGGCTTGATAATTTTACGACTTAGAATAAAATGTCAGTTTTCCAAAGCCGCACGCTAAAGTCAAAGTCTTTCATGTATATTA
Organism: Lithophaga antillarum; assembly: GCA_028566495.1. Classification (NCBI taxonomy): domain Eukaryota; kingdom Metazoa; phylum Mollusca; class Bivalvia; order Mytilida; family Mytilidae; genus Lithophaga; species Lithophaga antillarum. The sequence goes on along the minus strand of JAOXYI010148497.1, from coordinate 1,613 downwards.
CCACTTTTAGATATTTCTTGAACTTTCAATAAAGTTATGGTCTGTTCGTAGTAAAACAGATGTTTATATATGCGTGTACACCAAATTTCTAAACGACGTTTTAGAAATAAAGCCATTAAGCAATTGTTGCTAAAATATAAGTTTAATCATGATGAATAGTCTCCTTATGTTCAATTCATGAGGCCAATCATGTCGAAGAAATCGATCACCTTCCACTCACCGGGAGGTGTAACTATTGGCGTGATACGCGACTCGGCAAGAATGTAGCTTCATTTCCGTATAAACGTTTTCTAATAGTACGCTATTAATGAAGCATTTAATGCAAATATATCTCTTCCATCGGTGCATTCAAACTTTTACACTAAGATATTATTTATACTATTTCTGACATTCAAATTTAAGTAGATACAATTCGTATAACCATCCAGTCCCGCACGCGTGTTACGGAAGCCTCGATTATTCGTCTGACGTCAACTAGGACAAATTTTACGCCTTGATCGCCAATGAGAAATATGTCTCCCACACAGTGTAAAAAGACAGTAAAAATGGAATAAAAATAGTATTCACAATGAATTTGTGATTATCTATATATCAGGCTACAGAACTTAAAGGGTACCATGCGATCTTTTTTTAAAGGGGGGTCAATATTCCTGGGAGAAGATTGTTCTGATCAGAATTGCAAGAAATTTTGAGAGTCGACATATTTTTTTTATATGCGCCAGTTTTCAGCTCTATAAGATATAAAGAAATTCGCATTTAAATTTTTATACTTTTTTAAATGGTTATCACCGTGAAAACACAAGCATCTTTCTATTTTCTGTTTTTCTACGGCCTAAGTTACCTATAAACTCTGTTCAATTTTACATTAAATTTTATTAATTATCTTATTCGCAATACTGGATATGGATATGACATTGTATCGCTTGAAATAAACATATATGCGATTGTTTATTTTATTAATTATCTTATTCGCAATACTGGATAGGATATGACATTGCATCCCTTGAAATATACATATAGGGAAAAATTCAAGATGCCAACATCATGATTATAATCTGGAAATGAGAGTGGTTTTCAAATTTATCTTTATTATATATGATATATTTGGTTTTAAATTAAGCGTGATCATCAAAATCGAATTCAAGGGTTACTGAGTCTGCTTTGCTCCCCACAAACAAGGGTTTCTGAGTCTACTTTGCTGCCCAGGGTTAGTGGGGATCAAAGTGGACTCAGAAACCCTTGATTTAGGAAGATTCAAAGCCGGAAATGTAAGTGCGTTTGTATTGTTCTATGTATTTATGTTTAAAATTTAGAAAGAGGACTGAGTTCCGATTCACTGTCCGGTAACTCTCTTATCTGCCATGCAAGCAAATATCTGTCTCGATCACAAGTCAAGTGTTACTCATATTCACAAAATACTATACGCATGAAATTTAAATGAAAAACTCACAATGAACTGCAAAGACCTTTAAATTTGCTTTCTCATTGCTTCCCATTTATTTCAACTATATTTTTTACTGCACTACCTTGTTAAATGGAGCCTTGAAATACAAAGTACGCATAATTATATATCATCTGTTTATTTATTTCAATTTAACCAGAAACAATTCTAC
>JAOXYI010148388.1:0-11600 GCA_028566495.1 Lithophaga antillarum | reverse complement strand
TCATCTGCTAAACAATTTTTTTTTTTCATATTTATGCATTTGTGAAACCTTCTTGAGGAAATAAAAATATATAAGGTTTTTCTTGGTTCAAGCAGAAGATTTTAATTTTACAATAATTGTCGTACAAGTCAGATGTAGTTCAATAGTACTGAAAAACTCCGGTAAGGGACAATGTACACTTTTTCTGCACAAGTAGTCAGGCCAAAGTCTGAGGAGCGAAGTTCCGAGCACCTTGACTCGACTACGAGTGCAGAAAAAGTGTACAATAATGTCGCTTACCGGACAGATTTTCAGTACTATTGTACTGTATCTAATACTTACAACCCCTAAATCCATGCTATCCCTTTTATTTTCCATATTGTTGTTATGGAGGGTTCCAAGGTATTCTTACAATGTACTTGTGCTTTAAGTATTTTTTCCCTTGAGTGTTGGTATCATCGTTTTGATAACTCGTTGTATGTCTCTAAATAGCTGAAATAAGATTATTGTGGAATTATGTTGATATGTTTTCGTATAACAATAGTATGTTCGATAAAACTGGAACATCCCGTTTTCAGTGACAACTTGTATCCGATATATCAAGTAAACTACAGATAAGGACTTAACAGCCTTGTTGCGCTAGTGGTCATGATTATTTTAGGGTAACTCTATAAAAATAAGGAAATATAGTAATCCTTGGACAAAATATTGAGCATTTTTGTGATTTAAGGATCTTTTCAGTTGCTTTCTTATATATGTCATTTATGTTTAACCTGGCTAATATGGACTTTCAGAAAAGGACCAATTTCAATTAGAATTTTTGATTAGTAGAAATTTTATTACATCGAATTTACTTAGTAACACGGGATTAAGGTAACTGTAATCGTGTTGTTGAATTTGTTTAATTATCGCTTTGGAAACCAAGTTTGTGCTACAAGTGATATTTAAGACACGTTTATTCCTGAAGACATTAATCCTTTAATCTTCCAGTTACTACATGTATTGTAATGTGTATTTGTTCATGTTCGTGAAAAGAAAATAGGTTTAAATTTTGCTCTGGTATGATCCGAAGCTGCTAAAATAAAGTTGGTTACGGAATATTTCGTGTTTGGTCAACTATAGCAGTAATGTCAGAACACCACCGGATATATATACCTGATATTAAACCGGGTCTAATTTGTTTTGAGAAATTCTATTTTCTCTCAAACTGTAATTTTCCATTTGGCTAAAATATTAGCCGAACAAAACATTTCTTTGGAACAAATCTTCAAAATACATGTTTTGAAAGTAAAATGCGTTTCGTGGAAATTAGTCCCACTCTGTAAAATGATTGTTAATTTTACAACTAAAACCGATTAGTTTTGGATAAATTGTTTCGTCTGAAGCTGTATTTTTCCTTTTTTTATTCATACCGCTAAAGATTTAACCAAGAACAAAATTTTTACAAAAAGTTTGGTTTGAGAGAAAATAGATTTTCTCAAAACAAATCAGACTCCGTTTTAGTAAGTTTTAGGTTGGCGAGTGCATTTTTGAAAAATAAAATGATGACCTACACCGTACTAAAACACATTTATATCTAAGCAATGTGTTTACATATTGAAAGCAAACACGCTTAGAAATCCATTTAAAATTTAAACTTATTTACGTCTGAGTACTTGAAATCTAAACGCATTTAAATTTGACACATGTAAAACAACGACTGATATTAAACTGAAAGTCTTTAGAAATATAGGGGACTTCGGTGGCCGAGTATTCTAAGTAGTTAGTCATGTGTACTATCAATCACCGGCATTTCAACCCTGGGGTTTGCGTATAAGCCTTGGTGAAAGCTCGACTGACAAAGATTTCTCGCGGTTTCTCGAAGGTTGGAGGAACTCACCGGGTACTTTGGCTTCCTCCCCAAGTAAAAACTGGACGCCAGAATATGGCTGAAAGTGGCGTAAAACCCAATCCATTCAATAAATTTAGATATTCAACATTCAGTCAAGAAGCCATATGTGACACTTCCCTTAACACTTAGATATATATGACGTATTTATTTTTTAATACACTTAGATACTACAATGTATTCATTATTCATTTTCCAAGAATTAAACTAAAAAGAGAGAGAGAGAGAAAAAAAGATATAGGATAAAATATTTTCTGATACCAGTTAGAAAATTTCCTATAACAAATTATTCTGATGACAATTATATCAAACAGCATTTCATATTTTTCGTACACAAAATTTAATTTGCTATACATCATTGAACCTTATTATACTGTTGATAGAAATTCGGCCATGGAATGCGGGGATCTTCATACTACTGCAAATGCGAACTCTTCAAACGTGAGGAAAAGAATATCTCAAAATGAGGAAAAAGAGGAAGTATGATAAGGTCACTTTTTTGCCCCTTAGAATTGCCAAATAACAAAATGTGCACGACGGGCAAGTAACCATTATATTACCATAAATAAATCCCCGTTCTATCAGGAAAACCACAACTTATTTTCTTCTGCCTTGTATTCGTTTCAGATTTTTACTCCAAAGTTAGTCGTTTTTTGCAAAATGTTGAAAAATGCCCGAAAACAGCTTATTTTTAGATAGTTTTATTTAACATTAGATATGAGCCAGAGCGAGTACCACAAAGATATTTCAACAGAAGTTGCATATTTATAAGATACATCAACTGTGCAAATATTTTTTGGTACTTTCTCTGGCTCATATTTACTTCAACCAAAAACTGACGCAAAACATATATATTTGTGAATTTTACCGAAAATGGCCGACTTTTGATGTGCACGTGATGTCACTATGACGTCATAAACCCCAAATTTGCCTAAGAAGGAATGATCTGGTTTATATACTAACACTTTACACGTATAATAACCTAGAATTGTGAAAATCAGAAAATCGTCATTTCAGGGGGCAAAAAACTGACCTTATCATACCTATTCCTTTATTCAACTTAATGTCTCCACTGTAAATCAAACAGCAGTTTTCTGCATACTGTGCTAATTTTATGCAAATAATGTTTTTGATCATTTTAGCCATCACTATATTTGAATGAAGGCTTAAAATTTGAAATTGTGCAGGTGACGTTTGGACTCAATAATCTGCGCACCGTAAGAGAAAAAGTTAAAGGGCTGTTTTAATATATAAAAATATATAAATTCATATAAATGTCACTTAATTAGCCCATTACTACATTGAAGGACAAATGCTACATTGCATAAATAATTAAATGAATAACGGAAAAAACAAATTTTTACTGAATCTCGTGAAACAACAGGAACATATACTTTCGAAATAAAGAAAAGCTCCAATGTTACTTGAATGCATATGAAGTTGCATGACACTTTTCTGTACCTGGTTTACAGAGGAATAAACTCTCAGTTTCTTTAATGGAGATTTTTTTCTGGCGATTATCAAGAATTGCAATATAAATGTTTTTAAAAATCTCACCTTCTACGCATTTTGTAGGAGGTATTTTGGTATATAGGCATGACATGAATTTATTTGTGGTATTATCCTCAAAAATAAATAAAACTATTTAAAAAAAAATTTAGAAGTTGCTATGCAAAACACATAATGTTGATGTGATTGATTTTCTTTTCCAATAAAAACGACAAAAATTTGTTTGGGAAGACTGGGACTGCTTTGATGACGGTTACTTTGAAACAAATGGTCATATATTCATGTTGACAAAACCAATCTTGACAAATACCAACAGTAACGAATAGATACTGATAAACTGTAATTAATTAAGTTACAAACAAAATTGGTGATTCCAACAATCAATTCCATAGGTAAATGTTTTGGTCACCACCATATTCTCCCAACATATAGAGTTACCATGCACGCAAAGGGCGATAGTCCATTGAAAACTCATGTACCAGTTAAATTGAGTTATACTTTTCTATTACAATGCATTCACTTTAAATAAAGAAGCGACTGAAAGTTGGAAACAGTAGATCGACTTACGATTTCTATATGCAATGCAAAACGTTTCGAGAAAGTCTGTATGTCCATATTGCCAAGGAATTGGAGCAAGACTACTATCGTCAACGTGAAGAAAGATAGCACGTGTTATCTTATTGATCCTACGTTACGACGAAGTGGATAAGCATCATGACAGTCGACTGTCCTCTTAAGTGAGATGTATGAGGGTGCTGACTTGGACTGGACGAAATTCCCGATGATATGCAACGCCAAGATACTGAATCTTTGAAGAGTACGGTCGAATAGAGAGCGATTGCACAGGTAGGAAGACGTACATTGAATTGCCTCCGCAAACTATATTCTGCGGACTTGTTTTTTTTTGGTTGATGGTCTAATTGGTTTTTCCGTTTTTGTTCCATGATTTTCATGTGAGTTTGTATTCTGGTAACTTTTTAGTTTTCATTGTTTTGTCTGTGTCCTACCTCCACGTTTTTTTGTGTTTGAGCCTTTGTTGATTACGGCCTTGTCCGGTCCTATGGATATGTGACTTGTGCTCATAGGCATTCTTCTCATTTGTTTTGTTAAAAATGATTTTGAATGAATTTATCATGAAATTACGTCTAATTTGCATAAATGGTCTCTATATATCAAGTATTGTTCGTTTTTTCTAGTGAAGATAAATTTATGGATTATTTTCAAATTATGGCGAATTGGAATTTTACCTTCGATAACTGATCGACTTGTCTAATAGAGTTTTAAAAAAAAGATGGGTTCTTGTTGAGCTTAGATTTGTTTGATTCACTAGTTCTGAAGATTTAAAAAGGAAATCTTCTACCAACCAGAAGTATCTAATAGATCGACAGATACAGCTCTGAAAAGTTTAATTTGCCAAAACTTTTCTGGTGAGAAAAATAAAATATAAAACATTTACGACGATGTCGGACAGTTAACACAAAGTGATGGCTAAAGCTAGCATGACTTTAAGTCAAGTGAGCTTATAACAACCATAGTGATAAAATTTGTATTGACCGGACACTAAAATGAATATTAACTTATATTAAGTTCATTTTTAAATCGACATGTTAGAAAAATGCATCATTTTAACTAATAAACCTTAGGTTGATAGTAACAATATTGCTACCGTTAAACGTGCCTAGAGTATTTCTTAAATTAGTGTGCATGGATGAAAGTGTAGAAAACTTTCTTTACATTGTCTGTTATTTTGAACTGAAACAAACTCGGTAAAATAGATTTGGCAACAGTGGAGATAGCAGAATGTCATTTTCTTCTTTTTCTACAGTATCAGCATTAAAAATGATTGGATATTGATGCAAATAAACATAAAATATATGAAACTTTTATTTTTCTTTACGTTATTACTTTAAAAGCAAACATTAGTTTAAGAAATTTTAATGACCATATAACCAAGTAAGTGATATCTAAGTGTTATATATTCTTGGGTATATCCCGGTGACTTTAATAATAAAACTTTCTTTTGTTTACATTTTGCATGTACGTATACACATATATATTTTCGTCAGGGAATTCATCGACGAATATCATCATCAAGAGTTATTAGATGTAAATCAAAACTTAACGTATTTTTTTACTCAATTGAATCCTTCATTTTTCGAATGAGCGGAGTTTCATCTTCGCCCGCTGTTACTTAATCCGCATACAATGGGGTACATAACGGAGCTTGAAACATACTTTTCAAGACACATGTAAGATTTGACAACTGTTTCAGAACGGACAATATTTAAGATATAGTATCCCATTCGTGGTCCTTTAATAGCATATGAACTTCATTTTTCTTTGTAATTTTGGTGTCCAACATCACGTCGGTAACCACACGTCGCTGTTCGAACAAGCGTTCCAACATCATCTGCTTTGAATTCCACCTTGTTGCAACATCTTGGACAGGTTCGTATTCTGGTAACTCAAAAAGTTTTTGTCGCTTTCCCATTTCCGCCATCATAGTAGTCGAATGTTTAAGATGTCAGACTAGTTTCTGGGCGCGAGCTATCATCTTTGAAAGTGCAGGAATTTCAAGGGTCGATTTAATGCATAAATTAGTAGTGTGTCCAAAACAATTCAGATTGTCTCACTCAAGACACTTCTCTCACTCACTGTTCCTGTACAACAGTTGTAACTTTTTCATTAAGGTTGAATTCGGAGACTGCTAATTTCAGTTAATTTGCGAGGTTCTCACCAATATGCCGCTCTGGTATTTCCCTTGTAAGCAGAACAGTGGATTGTAAATCCCAGGAATCATCGATGTGGTGCTCAGTTAAAGTAATACAATATTTTGTGGCATTTGACATCGAGCTATCAACTGTTAAAAATCCAGTTTCGAATTCCTTTAAATCGGATCTGAATTTCTCCTTCCTATCACAATACACCATCTCAGTCCTGGATTTTAATATATTTCTTGAAGGAACCTTATAATCTACAGCTAGAAAATTCATTAAATTTTAAAAATCCTTTGCCTTCTAATGTATGGTTACAGTAATGTGTTCATTCTGGGAAAATGAAAATTTGCCTGATTGTGGTAAATTTACAAAATCGGCTATAGATGGCTGTTTTTCAGGCGTTAACCATCTTGAGATATCTTATGAATGCTTTAGCTTCAAATGGTTAAGCATATAGCTTGTTCCACCAGTATATGTCATTTCTACACAGCACAGTTTGCATTTTACAATTTTCTAGTCGGCATCTCGTTTAAAATACCACCATGCTTTCGACTGGTGTGGAGGCATTTTGTAAATGAAATAAACTGGACAGGTGATAAAGGTTTACAACGGCTGTGATTTGGTAATGGTTGTAAAAACATACCCGATAGATAAGTTACCATGTCGTAATCACGGGCCATTTAATCATTGATTTAATCCTACTGTCAACTTTATTTACAGTTACATAACATATTAATTTGACTTTTAAATATTCAGAAAGAAACAGCTACAAGATCGATATATTTTTATATTTTCTAAAATCTTTTATGAATAATCTAATAGCAAAATACCTAACCGGTAAAGATTTTTCCGACAATTAACCGGTTAACTGAGTGATCGTTGACATCCCTATAATTTATCCTAGCACAAACATTGTGTTATTTTGAAATTAAATCTATATATTGTTGTTTATTATCAAAATTGGTGGAATTCCGCAAATTGAACTACGTAATAATGGAAATGAAGCAATGAAAAACTTGGTAAGTACAAGTTTGGGTAATAACTATTTTTGGGTGGGAGGGGATATAAAGTTTTTCAGATTTTGTATCTTTGGGCATTATGTGGTCTAGTAAGTTTCTTTCTTTTTTTTTGCAACAAAACATACACCCTTTGCTTATACCGCTTAAACTTTTTAATATGGAAAACACAGCAATAGACCTATGAGATAATTGCCTGAGAGCATGATTATGTTAATATGTTAGGTGTCGTTACTTGTTTCTATGGAAACTAACTGGATAGAATCATATAAATTGAAATATGGTATTATTTTAAAATTAGTTCTTTCATTTTTTAGAATAAAAAAACAACAGTTATAAATTCCACGTATCTTCATGATATACCTCTGCAGAGCCATGTACATGGGTTTGATTTAAAGGGAATCTCACTGTGGATGCCATTACATATACGTATTTCAAGCTTATTATTCCTATAAGAACATTATGTAAATATCTTGCGAAGGTAAGATAACCATACAGAAATGTCTTTTTTTTTTTTTTTGCTTTGAAAGACATAAATATTTTCCAGTCTCAAGCAATTGATACATTTACAGTGGAGTTTTATAAGTTTTTCTGGAATACAGCTACTTGAACGCTCAAAGTTACATCTTACGGAATGCAAACGGAACGCAAACGCCAAAGAACGAACGAAAACCGATAAGCAATCAGACGAAATGATTCATCTGACACGCTTCAGCATTATAATTTATCGTTGGACACGACATTAGGAATTTAATACGTATCGAATGTTAACACACGATTTAAATGCATTTACACGAAATTAATTAGTACTAGAATAATTGAAAGCTTGTATTTCTTGTGAACACGTTAAGAACGAATGACACGGTAGCTTTGCGCATTGATTGGCCAATATCTAAGATCTTGTCAATACGTGCAAACTTAAAGATTGTTAATCAAAAAGAATTAAAAGTTCCCAGTTTAAATGACTATTCATTTTTTTAAAATGCGTGGTATGCGGAAATAACGAAATAAAATTATATTTTCAGCCCTTTATTTGAGTTTCTTTTCTGTTTATGTCTCGAGTGAGATGTAACGGTGAAAATAACATTTTCGAAAATACATAACGAGCACAAGATTTATACTGTATTCCTGATTGTTATCTTTACATATATACTCATGATTAAAATGATCCGACGTAAACTGCAATGTCTTGTTTCTAGTTTATAGATGTTAATTTCAAATGGTTATTAAGAAATTAAATTGTTTTATATAGAGGCAGGTCCATTTGACTTTACAAGAGGAACATGCCAATCTCTGATTAAAACATAATAAAATCTAATGAACAATTTTTTTGTCGTTTGGCGAATGTACCTAAAATTGAAAAAAAAAAAAAACTTATTCCTGCCTGGATTATTAAGGATTCCAACATTGAGATCTTCAGGCCAAAACTTTTAATTCATAAAATTAGTAAGATGTAAATTTTGAAATTTAAATAAAGGAAAATAACGGTGACTTTTCATAAACGGCATAAGTAAAAATATGATCTGAACAATACAATACATTGTTTACTATTAGCTCTTACATTGAATAAACCTAGAATAGTAGCGATATCTGGAAAAACAAAAACAAAAAGCATGGTTTCCGCTGACTTCGCAGAGGAAAAAAAAAGATACTATTGGTTAATTAATTGTGGCAACTATTATTTATCTTTATTGTGCACATATAGCAATAAATAGACAGAACATCCTTGCATATATCGTTGTGCTTTGGAAATTTATTGAGATGAATACAAATCTCACGTTAAGATGTGACATCGAGTGTGGGGAGTTGATCAAAACACATTTGAAGTCAATGTGATATCGGGGTGGGATTTAATCAAGTCAAGTCGAGATGTAATACTCGGGATAGTGGTAGAGGAAAGCGATCAGATTTGCACACGACAAGCTTATCAAACTATATTAGACGCTGTTACATCATTGATTTAATGGATGGCGTAATGAAAACATCTCCAAGTTGCATGAAATCTCTCATGTTGAGAAGTGGCTGTTACTTCCCGTTCATTTTATAAACCAAAATATAACATAGGCCAATGAAATCTTTTTAAACGAAAAAAACTTATTAAGAATTTTAAGTTAGATTTTCATTCGAATTCAAATATTAAAAATAACATTAAATTTAATCAAAATCCCGTGTCATCATTCAAGAAAAAGCAAATGAAAAACATCGTTTAGCCCCAAATTCCATGTAATCAGGTATCTGGATACAAGCGGTTTGTAAAGAATTTATATCCACAAACTTATTTCTATGAGAAAAAAAAAGGACAAGAAGGCTTTCAGCCTTTAAACAACAGCAATAGTTCAAATGTCGTTCGAGTAACTACGACGAAGATGTTTTTATTTTTTTTCAGAGACATTTTATGAAATAAATAAAGACGACTGTTTATAATTTTGAAAACAGCAACCTTTATTTTAATACGGGATAGGGGTATCTCAAGCAAAGTCGATGACAGGACGTGCCGCAAATTCGGGTCATGTCTTTGAGATTACGGGCTAAGCGGTGATTTCGGATCTACAATTCTGAATTCTTTGCAGATTTCGGGTCAAGATTTTTAATTATTGGCATATTTCAAATCAATATATATTTTTTTAGTATTTGCAGATTTCAAGTTTCACATTAAAAAATATATAAATGTTTAAGTCAAGTTAACATTTTCCCCAAATTCCAGTCAACCTAAGTTTAGTGCTTTCAGGACACGAATAATTTCGAGTCTCGAATTCACAGCCAGATAGTTTTAGATAGGGACTTATTTAGTAGCCATGTCACCTCCTCCCGGGCTTTGATCATTTTCTTAGAAGAATCTTTTAAACCGAACAAAAAGTTATCTAAAATGTAAATTTGACGGACAAATTTTTAACTTTCTTTGGATACATGTGAGTACATGTATGCGAAAGTTATATTTTTCATGCCACTGCCTAAACTAAGAATATTTGTTGACTATGTGTTTGCTTCTTATTTGTTCCCGTAAAGACAATCAAGAAATAAACACTGAATAATTTCAGTGATATCAAACAAACAATAAATTAGAATAATAAACCTATCAACCAATTAACTAATCAATTAATCAATCAAAATTTCACTTCAGCACCATACATATTATAAACAAGATCAGGCATATAACAGATAAACGATTAGATCCTTGGTTTCTTTGAGTTATATGTAGCACATATCACTGAATAGAATTATGGAGGAAAGACATGTTGAAAATGGGCACAAAGAGTGGTCGTATCATATATTGTACTATCTGCTCTGCTTTTTTCCTCTCTTTCTCCTGCCCCTTTTCACGTCATCTTTCTCCTTTCTCGTCTTTTTTCTCCGTCTCTTATCTTCCGTTGGAAATCATGTGACGAGTGACTGAACAAATACAAAGGAAGAGTTTTGTTAGTTGTTTCAATTTAAGCTTAAAATTTTCTTCCGCTTAGCTATGTTGTGAAATCTTATCATATTTACGTCAGATACGTGAACTCCATTTCTCTTTACAGTGTTTATATATTTCAATCATTAAATTCAAAGCACGTCAATTCTTTTGACAACGTTTAGTTTATCTTTAATCTGGATCTGAAATATTATAAAACTGACTTGCATGAAATGCAATAAAATTTAATTTTCTTAATAGAAATTTATTTGAAGTGTGTGAGTGTGTGCGTGTGTGTGCTTTAATAAACAAACTGTCCAATTTTGAGATATGAATACACATTTTCATGTTCATTTATATGCGGAAATTCCATACAACAGTCGCTTTTGAGTAAAAAATATTAATATGTACATTTATGTAAACTACTGTTTTATTCATTTTGTTTGTTCTTATATCTGATGCTCAGATGTTTCTTTATTGTAGGTATGTATAATCATGGAAGTATACTACTTCCCTGATTTGATTTACGTTTGTCGACAAAATATGTATGTGTTTTCTTGGATACCCCAACTTTTTTGTCTTTATCCTGAAATGTTAATAAAATGATAAAATTCAGACTTATTTATTTATTATTTGTGTGTGTTTGGGTTTTTGTCAAGAATTTTCCCGTTTACAGCTAAGATATTTTAAAATATATTTAGTGCAAAATACGCCATAACATTTTGATAACACTGAAAATCCTGGTTTAACATTTATATTCATAATGAATAAGCTTTCGTGTGTTTTTTGAACGTCCACTCGATTTGCTGAAAAGGAGATTAAAATTGTCTCCGTTTTATTTTAACGTCAAACGTTTGAACGTTGATTCAAATGGCACTGTGGTACAAAACTAGGATTTACGGGATTAACCTGTCGAAATCATTCAACCATAAGTCAGGATAAATTTAAAAGGTGTTTCAGTTACACAGGTCATTTCGAATGCGTACACCCTCGAGTGTCCAACATGACATCCTTTTCAATGTATTATGTAGAAGATTGTTATCTATAACTGGATGAAAACATACATTCTTACACTATGCAGTGAATAAAGTAATCAATAA
>JAOXYI010148280.1:0-11600 GCA_028566495.1 Lithophaga antillarum | reverse complement strand
CAAGTTACATGATGGTAGGCCACATAGTATCTGAGAAATGAACTCGGATGTAAAACTTAACCAAAGTCAGTGAAGCATGAAATGTAGGTCAAACTGACCTAGTTTGGATTGGATGGTGACAGACTCCTCAAGAAGTTACATGATGGTAGGGCACATAGTTTTTGAGAAAAGAACTTGGACGAAAAACTTAACCAACATCAATATCGACACAAAACGCAACCAAAGCCATTCATCCAAGAAATATGGGTCAGGTGACCTCACTTTTTTGTGAGGTGGTGGGCCACGCACTGGTGCATCTGCATACCAAGAAATATTGTTGTAGGTCTTTTAGTTTCTGAGAACTGGCTGCGGATGCGGGTGCGCACGCACGCGGACATAGACGCCGAGGGTACTCCAATAGTCCCCCTCTACTTCGTAGAGGCGAACCAAAAATATCAACTAGACAGCTGACTACTGCCTAGTAATGAAGACTTGAAGTTACTGCTGATGAGGTTTTTCTATACTACCATTATTGATCTCCAAGACTCTTTACACATTTTAAAGTTTTATTTACAGAAATTTACGGAAATATTACATAATTTAATTTTGGATTTCCAAAATAGTTTTATGGTAAACTAACCTAAAACCACCAATCATAAACATTACAAAAATAATTTTTATATGAAAACTGAAACTTAAATGTTAAAAATTACCATTACATCATTATGTACGATGAAAAAAATGAACTTTAAGGTTTCCTGTACTCTTGTTTTCTTGGAAGACTTACTAAGAAATGATTTTGAATTAGATTTGCCTTGAACAATTTTTATTACGAAAAACTATATTTCTTCTTTTATTTGAAATATATAACTACATGTATAATATTAATAATAAAAACTAGACTCACCTGAGCCTGCATCACTTCCCTGATTTCACACTGCCAAATAGGCAAAATTACCATTTTTTGTTTAAATAAGCTCAAAAATAATTCATAACAATGACGCCATGTTGAACAGTAGGCTAAGCTAGTGAATAATTTTAAAAAAAATTTACGGAATAACATCAAAGGAACATTCCTGCCAATTTTGCTTCCATTCGGTCTACTGGTTTCAGAAAAAGACTTTTTTCCTATAGAGTCCTTTGTTAAACTTTGTGCAGCAGTGGTGGCCATCTTTGATTTCTGATTATGCCTTGTAGTACAAACATGGTAAAGGACCAACTAAGAAACATTAACACATTACACTTCCATCAGCCATGTGGTTTCTGACAAGATTGTTGAAATGTGATTTAACAAATAATTTGTCCTAGTGGTCATGCTGAATTTCCAATCCACTAAATGTACAATTTTGTAGAATACCCCTGCCACATTTGCTTACACTATGTCTGCTGATTTCTAACAATATTTCCCTAATGAATCCAATGTTAAACTTTGTCCGATGGTGCCAGACTTCTTGGATTTCTGATCAGCATGAAAAGTATAAACTTGGTAGAGGATCTGAAAATATCATAACATTACAATTCCATTGGTCACGTGGTTTATCAGAAGATTATTGAAAATTCAGCCAGTCAAAACACACTATTCGCTCTAAAGGCTATGACAAATTTTTGACTGGCACTAAAAGAATATACTCTGTAGAACACCATTCGGAGAACACTGCTTCAATTCTGTCAAGTGGTTTAAGACAAAAAGACTTAAGACATTTCCTCAATGAATCCTATGTTAAACTTTGCCCTGTGGTGGCAGCCATCTTGGATTTCTGATTGGCACGAAAAGTTCAAATTTGATAGAGCAGCATCTAAGAATTATTATGATAACATTACATTTCCACTGGTCAAGTGGTTTCTGACGTTTGAAATCTCAGGCAATCAGAACACATTATTTGCCCTGGTGGCCATTTTGAAGTTCTGATTGGCACCTGAAATACAAACTTTGTAGAAGAACATCCAAGAAACATTTCTTCCAAGTTTGCTTCCATTCCATGGCATGGTTTCAGAGAAAAAGATTTTTAAAAAATTCCCCATAGAGCCCTATGATAAACATCTTGGATGTCCGATCAGCACCAAAGTATAAACTTGGTTGAAGACCATCATGGAACATTACAACAATATTACAGTTCTGTTAAACTTTCAGCCAATAAGAACACATTTGACCTGGTGGCCATGTTGAAGTTCTGATCAGCACCAAAAGTATAAACGTTGTACAGGAATGCTCCTACCAGTTTTGTTTCCATTCCATGAAGTGGTTTGAGAGAAAAAGATTTTCAAAACATTTCCTCATTGAGTCCTACATTAAACTTTGCCATTTATGGCAGCAATGTTGGATTTCCAATCGGCATAAAAAGTATACACCTAGTGGAGGACCATCTAGGAAACATTATGACAGCATTACAGTTCCATCTGCCATGCGGTTTCTGACAAGATCGTTGAAATTTTGGACAATCAGGACACATTATTGCCCCACCAGCCAAGCTAAGTTCTACTCAGCACCAAAAGTACTAAACAATGTAGAGAACTATCCAAGGAACATTGCTCTTAAGTTTGCTTCCATTCCATCTAGTGGTTTTTAAAATATTTCACACACAGACCTATGTTCAAATTTGTTTTGCAGTGGTACCAAAATACTAACTTTGTATAGGACTATCCCAAGAACATTCCTGAAGAGTTTGCTTCAAATCTATCCATTGGTTTCAGAGAGATTTTCAAAACATTTCTACACTGAGTTCTATGTTAAACTTTGTCCTGCAGTGGCAGCCATCTTGGATTTCCAAACAGCACAAAATGTACATACTTGGTAGAGAAACATCTAGGAAACATTATGAACAACATCACAGTTTTATTGGCTAGGTCGTTTCAGACAAGACGATCACTGAAATTCAGTCAATCAGAGCATATTTGCCCTTGGCAGCCATGTTGATTGGTACCAAAGTACCAACTTTGTAGATGGCTATCCAAGGAACATTCCTGCAAAGTTTGCTTTGAATCCGTCCAGTGGCTTCAGAGAAGATTGAAATGTTAAAAACTAATGATGATGATGGACAACAACGGACGCCAAGTGGTGGAAATAGCTCACATGACCCTTTGGGTCAGGTGAGCTTAAAAGAAAAACAAACAAAAAACTAGACCTGTTGATCTGACACAATTCTGGCATGATTCCCTGATCTGGAATGCTTTAAATGGTATTTTAAAAAGCAATTATACACAGCCTGTTACAGAAAAGACACAATGTTATACAATGTACAGCTGTTACAGAAGAGACAAAATTTATTACAAGTTTTCATATACAATAGTAACATTTTTTTTTACAATTTTATATCTCTTAAATGAACATGCTACTGTTAGATATGAAAAAAAATTGCATTCCTTGCAGTCATAACATTTTAGCAAGTCCCCTATATATATATATATATATATGCTGCATCCAAATATTCAACCAGACACAGGTAAACTGAACCAAAAGGTCTTAGACAAGTATATTATAATGCAGAACCCTTTTGATTCTCAGGTTAAGTAGAATGTTCCATTCCATAAGCTCGATATTACCTTGTTTTCAAAGCTTTCAGGCTTCTTCATATAATGCCAATTACCCCTAACATCCTATGGATGCTTGGATAATAGTGCATTTTACGTATCATTACTTCGAGAAAAAAAAAAATTGTTGATGAGATCCTAAGAAATGACAGTTCTGAAGGATAAGGCTGTTACAAAAACCATCGACATTTCTTGTAACTAGAACTCTCTGCTAAGAGGAAATAATACCTCCTGCACATGTACTTAATGTTTCCAACCACTGAATACATTATGGCCTGTTTTAACCTTCATCTTGACGATTTGACTTTGGTTCAAAGTAATGACATATGCTGGAGTCAAGTTCAGTAATTGTGTGAAGTTTGATTCAAAAACAAGCAGGCATTACAAAACTGGGACCTGTACATGATTTTCATATATCTACTTGCTGTGACCTTGACCTTATAAATAAAGATGACCTTGGGGCCATGGGCAACAATTGCGTGAAGTTTTATTCAAATCCAACACTGCATCACAAAGTTACAGCTCAGACAAGATTTTCTTATATCTAATTGCTGTGACCTTGACCTAATAGATATGACCTAGGATCATGGTCATGACACATCCTTGGGCCATGGGCAATAATTGTGTGATGTTCGATACATATCCAAAGAGGTATTACAAAGTGATAGCCTGGACATGATTTTCATATATCTAATTGCTGTGACCTTGATCTTATAGATATGATCTTGGCTCAAGGACATGACACTCCCTTGGACCATTGGCAACAATTGTGTGAAGTATGATTCAAATCCAACAAGACATTAAAAAGTTCTGAGCTGGACACTACTTGCAGACTGACGGACAGACAGTGATTCCTATATACCCCCCTGAACTTGTTCACGGGTGGTATAACTTTCCTCCTCTTTTTAGGACCCACAAATTTCTGAAAGACCTAAACCTTCATGTAATGCCCGCACCTCTTTTTCATCTGCAAACATGCTCAAGAAATTTCTTCATTAATCTGTTTTCCTTGTGTCTACTTGTAAAGTTCCCTTGGTCTATTACCAAACTGTTTTATGTTGTCAAAATTCTGCTTAATATTTATAGTACATAAGATATTTTTTGAATCTAAAATGTTTAAGTGCTAGTCATTCTAAGAATCATGCAGTCCACATCACAAATGTGACCTAATGAGGGAAAGAGATTACAAAGAACAAAGTGCACACTTTGAATATTTAACAGCTACACATTATGGCAAGGACAATTTACATGAATCCTTACGGTCATTTCAGAAATTAACTTTCAAATTAAGAAAAATACAAAAACATTTAAAAACTGTTTGTAGGTTTTCTGCCCATAAATCACTAAATGTATAATTTTTAGCACTTTATTTTAGAAGGAGTAGCACTTAAAGAAAGTGTAAATACCCTAACTAATCTGAAAAGGCAGTACAAAAAAAAATCCCATTTTCACATTGCACACTCCTATAAGCAACTCTCCTGAGAAGACTTTTCTTTTGAAGTTTAGGATATTCTGAAGTCATTTTACATTGCTCCCCAAATGTTTTTTTCCTGATATGTTTTTAAACTATCAAGTGTCTAATAGAGATTTCTGTCCCTCAAATATTACACATAAATAGTAAATACTGGCCCTGCAGGTAAACAAAATCATTATAAAAACTTGTATTTACTGAATAAAAATCTGTTTAAATATTTAGAAAGGTTATTTCTGAAAAATGGCCACCTACTATATCTTCACACTTTGAAACTGAATTTTATTCTAAAACATTGGCCCTATATCACAATGTAGAAACAAAGCAGCAGTAATATGGAAATCTAAACAGAGCATACTGACCAATCCAAGACATTAAAATACTGGGAACATTCCAATTTGTTTTCTTGTATAAAAAACCTATATCACAGACACATGCCTAATTAGACATTTGTTTAGAATTACTAATAACACAAACACACACATATACACAGCTTTGAAAGCCAATAAAGAATAAACATTTACATGTCACAAAAAATGTAATAAAGGAGATTTTGAAATCCTTTTGTCTGCTGCACAAATGGAAGATTAATTTTCTGATTTGAAAGGTATACTTTCAAAATGGTACTATTTTTTCTCCAAAAACACACTAAACCTTTATAAACAAGTGTGACTGAGCCGGTGTGGACAAATCTGATATCTATAGACAACTATCATCATGAAAATACACAAATTCTTGGAGTAAAACTTGGCAATTTACTTTATTTCAGCAACACAGATGTCAGCAATACAATTTAAGAAGACAACTGCTGTGAAAGATCTTAATGTAACCTTAATGGTTAAAAAAAAAACAAATTCTGATATACAAAGTTTTTGCAATATGAACTATTTATATCAGTTAATGATCTTCTAAATTTTGTTACCTGTCTAAACTCAATTTCAAAGGAAATGATACATCAATTTCACAATACCAGTTTTAATTTTCTGCTAGGAAAGGATGAAGGACTGCAATAAACTTGTCCTACCTAAATTCAATTAATAGTAGTTCAATGGCTCAGGAATAGAAACTAAGTGATCTTAGCATGAGGAATGGCCTACAGCCAGGTTAGTTTCTACATCTACTATGACCTTTTGTAAATGTTAAATCATAACCACTGATGTCGAAAAAAAAAATACCAGTATACGGTACGTTTATTTACATATTTTACATATTTACAATAAAAAAGCACTAAAAAGTGAAGGAAAATCCCTCATGTATTAAGTCAACCTTTTGGCATTTTAACTAAGATTAAACACAACCTGTCATGGTATTGCTTCAATAAAATATTTTTACGCTCTTCACATACTACAGTAACTAAAAACAATAATAAGACAACCAAAGGATTTTCTGTTTATACATCTCTGTAAACAATTAAATATATCTTTACAAATCAAATTCTTTCATTCTTTAGCAATTATTTCAATATATTTTTGTTAACATTTCATACTTCAAATTTTCATTTTCAAACAGTGTCTGAGACAGAAAACAAGTCCTTTTGACCAGGTGAGCTAAAAAATTTTTCCCACATGCTTGATGGAACATCCAACTGAAGCAGTTTGATAGTGCATGATGAACTACATTTATCAATAAAAGCCATTTTACACGATGCACAGTTTGAAAATGTGTCTGCTTTAACTTTCATACATGAGATAGCTCCTGCATCTTTAAGAAGCCTCCATTATTTAATCAAACAAAAGTGAGCTCCTACCACTAAACCAAAATCTTCCTGATTCAGAAATTTTGCCAGATTTCAAATTTACTATGTACAAAAGCAGTCTTTTGGTATCCTTATTGTAAAAAAAACCAACTTTTAGGTTTTTACAGATATTTTGATCATTTTAAAAACCATAAGTTTACCTTAAGCTAATCAAAACATGAGATAATTGAAAAAAAAGAAACAACAAAGAAATTAAATCAGGAATTACTTTAATGGTGCTCATACAAAATGCATTTATGGCACATAAACATCTGCATCTCCAAGGCATGTCTCCCTAAAACTCCCTTCTAGCTTATCACATGTTTGAACTTTTGAAGGAGTTTGTACACACACAACATACTTTTCTAAACAAAATTTATTTCCTAATATTTAGCTAAAGACTAAATTAGATCCAGCTTACAATGGCCAAATGAACTTCATTTGTAAATTCTCATCCCTCTTTTATTTTTTGTAATCCTCTGTAATCCTTGCTCAAGACTCTGAATAGGTGATTTAAATGTCAAAACAATGTGGTTTGTATCATTGGTTGAGTCATAAATGACATTTCAGCATAGAAAGGCACTACACACTGGAACTTCAGCACACTAGGAACCTTATTTCAATGCTATTGTTGACATCTTTATTTTGTCAAAAAGAAAAAGATCCTTCTACCTGCCCCATGATCCCCATCATATTTGTAGGAAATGGATGGGAATTTACAGATTAATTTGTTGTACTCTAGTTCACTGAAGCAGGGCAAATTAATTCAGAGATACACCAAAGTTTGAAAAAGAAAGACAAAAACAGACTTATAGTAGTGACAGCACACTTGGCTAACAAACTGTATCATTCACTGACTGACAATTTAACAAATAAAAAAAAAATGTACACAATGATGTACACCTGTATGTATTATGAAATATAATTCTGCACCAAAACCTGCATAGCCTAACAACATGACTGAATGAATTTACTTTTTCTCATTATCTAAACTGTATCTGCTTTCCATTTTCAGTTGAGTTAGAAATAATCATCTTGTTTCTAACTTCCTAAGTTTTGCAGGACTGCCACTACACAGCGATGTTGGTGACCTAATTCTCTTTGATCTGCGTAGAATATCCAGCCCTGGTTGTGAAACAGATGAGACTATTTTCTGTGGTTTAGACTCATCAGTCACAATTTTTTGTGCTTTACTTACTTCTTTATTGTTATTATTGTTTTGATTGCAGAGATTATCAATGCGCTCACCAAGAGCTGTTGTCTGAATCTTCCTATGCATGTAAAGTTCGAAGTCAGGATAAGATTTCCTTGGTGAGGTAACTCTTAATCTATATGGTGAGGACCTTTTTTGTGCTAAACTGTTTTCTGAATCTATAGTTTGTCCTTCACTACCAGTATCGGAGCACTGGATTATCAGACTGGGAGACTTCTTGTGTGTAGATGGTGGTGGTGATGGCAGAGATTTTAAAACCAAGTCAGTCTCGTTTCTGGGTGAATCCAAGCAGTTACAACTACACTGCAGTGATGGCAGTACTGGAAGAGTTGTAAGTTCTGAGATTGGTTTTGAATTTAGCATTTCCCTGAGACATCTATATGGAGAACCATTCTCTGACTTTATACCATTTGATCTGTCACTGGGAACACAAGGGGAGACAGCAAGCGGTGAACACATACATCTCTTCTTCCTTCTGCATTCAGAACAACATTGCGAGTTGTAAGATTCATCATCTGAGGACATAGACAAAGAAAGAATAGAAATATTATCATCACAGTTTCTCTTAACAGGGAAATCCTCTACAGAATTAGCAGGGCTAATGTGATCACTTAAGAAGTTTGACAGTTTCCTTTCTACATCTGCCTGCGCAAGGGCTGCTTCACTTTTCAGCCAAGACAGGTGACCTAATTCATCTTTACATTTCCACTGTTTATATTTACTGGAACTCCATCTTGGTTTGGGTTTTTCTTTCTTAACAGAAACAACTGGTTTCACATTTGGATTGACTGCTGATATCTCAGATAATAAACATCTATATACTGTAAGTTTCTGTTTTGATACTTCTGCATTATCATCCTCAGATACAACATTAGTAAGAGAAAGAGGATCCTTAGTATTCAGATTTTTCAGTGATCTTTTCTTCAGACCCAAGAGTTTATCACATTCTTTTGAATGCAAAATTGGAATCTTTGGAAACAAATCATTGTTATTTTCATCAAAGAAAAGTTCTTCTGTTGCACGTTGAACTTCAGACTTTGCAAGCCATTTCTTTAGATCTGCCTTTGTAACCTTTTTCAAAATCACTTTACACTGTGGAAGCTGCAATAATTTTTTCTTCTGCCTTCTTTTCTTTCTGGTAGTTTGAGAAATAACTTTCCTCTGTTTATTTGAAAATTTATACTCATAAGAATATCCAAGATCAAAGGTTTTTCTAGGTCTGTAAGTAATAGGATACTGATTTGATCGGTTTCTAAGCTTGTCAAAATATTCATTTTTATCTGGCGTTCGACAGAAAGATTCAGAATCTTTCAGTATAACTAAATTTGTATCATCCTTCATGTATTTAACAACACGCTGACCAAGTAAAGATGACACATCAATATTCAATAATGATTTGTTAACATGTGATGGTCTTTCATCCTCATTACTGCCCCAGCTTTTCACACTTTCTTTGTCATTTACTTCACTGTCATCTTGTGAATAACTTAAACGTTTTCTGGATGCTGATGAACCATCATCTTTGCTCAGCTGTGAAATAAGTAATTTTGGTGTACGTGGTGTAGGTGGAGAGACTGGGGTTTCTGGTTCTTCAAAATCAAGATTACAGTCTATATCCAAGCTATTGCAGCGGTGGCGTGCTATTATTCTGGCAGCTTTCTGCTGCTGAACAATTCCTAAAGCCCTCACAAATTTGTCCTTAGTGATTCTGACAAAATTTTCGCTCAAATTAATTTTGGCAGGACTAATTTGTGGTGGGAGAGTACCTTCTTTGGGACTTAAATCTTTTGGTGGAGTTGACACTGCATGTAATTCTGGTGGTCTATCATCACATATTATTTGGTGAGCTCTCATCTCTGACTTGTTGGAAAATTCTTTCTCACAAAAGAAACAGATGTAAATTTCTGAATATCTTCTCTTTGTTTCCTTTGCTATCTTTTTTTCTATAAATAAAACAAATTACAACACTTTACTTATGTGATTTTTTCCCAATCTGAAATAATTACTTAATTTTTCTATTTCAAGCATTCTGACAAAAAATTATTACTAGATAGTACATATAGTCAAACCTGTATACAATACAAAAGACTGTTATTAAAAGCTGGGAACCAGAGTCTCCCAGGAGCCTGTAAGCGCTCACATGGCTGCCTCACAAATTTAAAAAATTTTTCATGCAGAGTCTGATCACATTCTTCCAATAAATCATCCCATGGTGGTAGCCATCTTGAATTTCAGATTGGCACCAAAACCACAAAATTTTGCGAAGGGCAGTCATATGTTTATACAAAATATTGATTCAAGCTGCTCAATGCTTTCTGAGAAGAAGCTAATTGTATGCATTTCCCATAGGGTCCTATGTTAAACTATGTCTTGAAGTGGTAGCCATCTTGGATTTTGGATCAGTACCGACATGTTAAATCTTGTGATGGACCATCATCTGATCATTCATGCATAGGGTCCCATTTTAAAACTATGTCCTGCAGTGGTGGCCATCTTGAACCTTGGATTGGCACCTAAAAGACAACCTTTGTGAAAGACCATCATCTGATCATTCATGCATTATCTTGATTCGCTCTGTTCTTTGGTTTTGAGAAGCTGTTTGTATGTATGTCCCATAGGGTCAGAATTTGTCTGGAGGTGACGGTGATCTTGGAATTCAGATCAACACCAAAAACACACACACACACAATTTGTGAAGGACCATCTCCTGATCACTAATACATAATACTGTTTCATTTTGTTAAACAGTTTATGAGCAGAGGCTGTTTGAATATATTTCCCATATGATTCTATATTAAATTATGTCCTGTCGTGGAAGCCATCTTGGATTTCAGATTGACACCTAAAATATGAACATTGTGAAGGATCATCATCTAATCATTTATGCATTATCTCAATTAAATCAGTTCAATGGTTTCAGAGAAGAAGCTGTTTGTATGTATTTCCCAAAGGGTCCTATGTTCAACTAGTCCCATGCTGCAGCCATCTTGGATTTAGGATCAGTAACAAAAAAACACAATTTTGTACAGGACCATCATTTAATCATTCATGCATTATCTTGATTCAATCATTTAAACAGTTTCACAGAAGTAGCTGTTTTTACATATTTCCCATAGGGTCTATGTTAAACTATATCTTGATTTGGCAGCCATCTTGGATTTCAGATTGGCAGCAAAAACACAAATTTGTGAAGGACCAAGATTTTATCATTCATGCATAACCTTGATTCAATCTGTTCAACTGTTTCTGAGAAGAAGCTGTTCGCATGTATTTTCTATGGGGTATGTCCCATGGTGGCAGCCATCTTGGATTTCAGATCAGCATCAAAACCAGAAACTTGGTAAAGGACCATCCAAGGATCATTCACATCACAAAACAGTTTCATTGGTTGTGTGATTTCTGACAAGAAGATGTATGAAATTTCAGTCAATCAGAATATACTATTGGCCCTTCAGATTGGCACTAAAAACATTAATTTTGTAGAGGAGGTTACTGCCAAGTATGGTTCCACTTGGCCCAGTGATTTCAGAAGTGAAGATTACAAGTGGGAACTGTGAGCCAATGCTCACAAATGTATACCCCCGCTCCCTCCTAAAAAGTGTAAACTGGAATAACTAGAAATGGATAAGTGACAAGTCTGAAATCACTCTTCCTGGTATGGCATACCCAGACAA
>JAOXYI010148171.1:0-11602 GCA_028566495.1 Lithophaga antillarum | reverse complement strand
CGTTTAGGAGGGGTTGTACCCCGCTAGGTGGAGAACCTGGGTCCTATTTCTATACCCCGGAAACCCTCGGGGGTCAACTTATTTGTAGTAAGTCTGTTAAGTGATTTAGTATTTTTAATTCTTCAGTTTCTGTACAGTTCCTGTAGATTTCTCT
Source organism: Lithophaga antillarum (assembly GCA_028566495.1). Taxonomy (NCBI): domain Eukaryota; kingdom Metazoa; phylum Mollusca; class Bivalvia; order Mytilida; family Mytilidae; genus Lithophaga; species Lithophaga antillarum. The sequence continues at coordinate 11,448 of JAOXYI010148171.1, read as the reverse complement.
TCATACGTTCCGACTTCTGTTACTATGGCAGGTCTCATTACCCAAGCAGTGGTAGTTTCTTCAATAATTTCTTCACTGTAGAAAATCCATATTCTTGAAGGTGCTATGTTTCCTTCCAAATTCAGCAGAGTTCTTCCAGCTACTAAACTTTTATTCTAAAACCGGCAGTCCATTTGAGCCTTCTGTCAAACCATTTTTCAAACCGTCTTCCTGTTTCTTTAAACAAGGTATAACAACTTCTTTTTCACTGGGTATAACAACATCACTATGTACAATTACGCATTTTGAATCGTCTTTTCTTAAAGGTGTACCGTCAACCTGACATACTTTATTCCAGCCTTGCAACAATTATGGTCTAGCTTCAACCGGAATTTTCCAATATTTACCACTGGCTATCATCGTGTCCGATGATCCAGTATTCACTAGAAAGCTACTTTTGCACCCAAAGACTAAAACTGGAACGTCCAGTTCTTTTTTGGCTCTGTCATAGGCACATGCCGCCCTGGTTTCCTCCCAGAACCAGTCCTGAAATTCACCGTTGCATTATTTTGGACCGGTAATGTCGACATTTCTTAAACAAAACTTTTGTGTACACAATTAGTTTCAGTCTCATCTTGTCCCATTTTAGTATCATTAAATCTTTTATCTCGGGCCCTTAAAAGGCCATCTACCAACGTCGTGTCCCCAAAGCTGGCTTCTCCCCGTTTCCCGACCAGGAAGTTTTATTCTGACTTTTGTTTCTTTTTTTATATAACGGTCCTTCTTAAAATGCCCCCCCTTTTACCACATTCATAACAAGTAATTTTTTACTTGTTAAATTTGTCTTCTCAGAGTTTTTCTCTTTTAGTTGTGCTCTTAATTCATCAAATTCTAATTTCAAAGCCTTAAATTCTTCTTAACGGAAGTCTTCAGCTTCGTTTTTGTCTACACTGTTGTAGCATATTTCGGACGGTGTCTATTCTTTATTTTCTCTACCTAATGAAAGATTCAGCTTCTAAAGCAACTCTGATTTCGTGTTCTAAAGTGACAGGGTGCGCTTGAAAAATATTCATTTTGGTGTTCCGGTTCTCTATTGCATCGGCGAAATGGATTCTTGATAAACGGCCCAATGCCGCTCTGTTTACTTCTGGATATGCTAGTGCAGTTAATCTTGATTCCTTGTCCTAATTCTTGAAGACTTCCTTGTTTTCCTTTGTCTGTTTCTTCAATCTGGTAAATATACTCCAGCTCTTTCCCCTGGGTCTAATAGAGATACATGTACTAATTTTCTATAGGTGAAATCTTCAGCTCCAAAATCTGTTAAAACTTGTTGTGCAGGAGCTTTCAATTACACGGCTAAAAACCCAGCCTTTATAATTTCTACCCCAATCATTTATTCCAACACAGGATTCAAAATGTGCTTTATAATCTTGCTAAGACATTGTTCCGTCAAATCTGTCAGGATACAGTAAGACTTTCCCAATATTGTTGTTATCGGCATTTTCCTGTTTGTACTACGATGTTCACAATATCTAGGTCTAATTGCATTATCATTACATTCTTGGAAACCATGTAGAACTTCATTCCTGCCTAAATTACAGTTGTGGTGGTCTAGGCAAATATTTGCATCAACAATGTTGTTTCGTGGTTCATTTCTTCTATTATCCACATTTTCCTATGTCATGTCGCTTTCTTCGACTGGTTTACTTCATCCTCTTGGTTATAAAACCCATCATTTTCTTCCCCACTATCAGAATCACTCATCTGTTTTAAACTCTAGACCTACTTAATTTCTATCTTCAACAACTATCTTTACTACAGCAGTGTATCTTTGAAAAAAGTAAAAATTTATAACAATAACTAAACCCTTAATTTTCTTTAATTTTACGTAACTTTTTAATTCATTCCTATTTAAATCCTAAAATGTAATCCCTACGGTTTATTTCATTACCATCAGCGCCATCTTCTTTTTGACGTTAGCTGCCCACAACTAGTTCTTCACCATTCTTCATAAGCCGCCAGTTGAATTCATACTTTAGCCGCCATTGGTTAACCAGAACCGTGCCAGTAAAGGAGAAACAACGTAGCCGGTCAGTATCTTCTTTCTTTTAAATAAAGAGTCGCCCGCTCCGATTCTTCTCTTGATCTTCAACTATTCGTTCCGGCGCTGCCACCAGACTGTAACGTGCTGAGTATGACTTCATTTTCTTAGGAAAGCTAGACCAAGTGGAGGACTAAGTAGGTTTCATGTCTTACTAAGAATAAATTCCATACGTCCGACCAACGCTAGTAAACTAGGCTTAGCCGGGCGCCGTACATGGTCCCTAAAATTGTGTACGAAATTCAAGTGAAAATATATCACAAAGTTGAAAATCAAAGGCTTGAAAAAATGGAGCCAAATATAAGATAAATGCTCTATTGATAAAGCATAAATATTTACAACAAAGCGACCGAGTCTTTCTTAAAAAATTATCTTTAACTTTTAACAAGCAGATAAATTCTCCTTACTTCCTACATTTAGTTTAAACAATTCTTCTCTTCAATAAAACGGTCATATCTGGGGCGAGACAACTTACGTTACGTTTTAAAAAAATGAGAAAAAGGTGCTGTTGGCTACGAAGATAAGAAATTTAACGAACCCTGAACACTTCACGCACATATTCACGCCTCAAAGATTCTTCCAGATGAGACACATGACAATCACAAATGATTTATATCCATCAGTTCTCATTATATTAGTCTATCATTTTCACACATAAATGCCACGCATTACAGAAAGAATGGACTATTTTATGATGGCATACGGATACATATAATACAATACTGGTACCTATAAAACAAATTCTAACTTCTCCGCATAACTTCGAAAAAATTATCTTAGGTTTGTAAGCCTATTTTTGACCAAGAAGAGGTTTTGTTTTGAAATTGGACCAAAAAGTCAAAATATGTGACTCTTTAACTAAATTCTGTATTTCAGTATTTTCATGAGTTCCATATATGTCCAGAAATGTGTGCATAAAATCAACCATTAGCATTTGTAACCCTTATTAAGGTATGGTAACAGTTGGTTACAAGGTTACAAAGGAGGAGGTATGATGAGGGCCGTTTTTGCCCCTAAAATGAAGATCTTTGTAGCATGACAAAACTTGATTAAAATTAGTTTTATATATGTTACTAAGTAATTGGATCATTTCTATGCAAATAACTTGATTATGACGTCAAAATGATGTTATCAACGTGTCATTATTTAGCATTTTTTGGTTAAAATTTGTGCTATTTGTAACTAGTTTTTGATAGAATTAAATATGAGCCAGAGCTAGTACCAATAAAATATGGGATCTTACTAATATACACTCTGTGGTTTAATATTTATTTGGTACTCGCTCTGGCTCATGTTTAATTCTTGATGAAATGTGTCATTTTCTGGCATTTTTGCACTTTTCTTCAAAAAAGGCTGATCTTGAGGCTCAAACTGAAGAGACTACAAAGATCAAAATAAAATTTTGTATTTTCCGAAAGAGTGGACTCCTGTGTACATGTAGATGGTAGTTACTGACAAAGTGTAGAAACTTTATAATTTTACATATTTTAGGCACAAAATAGGGAACTTATCATTACAATGGCTTTTGCCCTTAATGTGGCTATTCGTGCGTTCACTTTACATTACCACAGTCAATACCATTATCTTTTTCATTGAAAATGTTATCTCCTGTAAACGGGCAGGTAAAAACGTGAAACATAAAATTATTTCATGTTTCTGAGTTAATGTTAACAAGTATATTGCTAAGACGTAAATATTCCTCTTTCCATTAATACTGAAACAACCCTGTAAGTACTTACTAAATCACAGTCAATATCACAAGCTAATTAAACTATTAAGAGTGGGGAAGCCCGACTCAGAGCCCTTCTCTATTCATAACATTAAAACAAGAAAACCAATTTTAAAGTAACACTAGATGTATGGTGACAAATTACAATAAGGATAAAAAAAAATTTGTAATCTACACAAGTTCAACAAAATAATGTTTATGAAGCAAACATTAACGCAACGGCCTGATCACATACAGTGAGGCATCATAACGTGTTAAAACATTAATGCAACGAATTAATAACAGACAATGAGGCTTTTGAATGTGTTTTAAACATTAACATAGTGTTTTTGTCACACTCTGTGAGGAATTTGAATGTGAATGCCTTCAAACAGTGTTTTTGAAAACAATTTTTGTGCAGTAATTTTAGGATTACCACGTGAATCTTCGTCAAAATCCCTGATTTTTGTAGCTGTTAATGTTTCCTGCTAAGCGTTTATGATTTCATTCCATTTTTTCTCACAAAAATCGTCTATGGTTTTTTTTCCAACACAGACCTTAGCTCCTGTCTGTACAGGTCCAACAACTCATCTGACACGAAGCAATGTGAAACCCTGATGCAGTAATACGTCAATATATACATGTATATTGTTTCATGGAATTTCACCTTAACAACATGTCGATTGTTACAATGGAATGCCTCAGGCTAGTCGGATTTGTCACCTTTTCTTTTACGTGACAAATATTTTTTCAGCCATGTTTTCATATCAAACGTTTGAATTAATATATCCAACAAAAATCATGAAAACAATTAAAACATTCTCTGAGTGACACATCTTTTTGTCGTATTTGATACAAAATTCTACTGGTAACCAAAACAAATTAGTTTTCATTTTCTCTTGGCTGTATTACATATTTTCTTAAATTGAGCGATTTCAGTGGACGAAGTACAATACAATTTAAAGAGGATTTAAACTTGTGCCTCACAGAGATTTATATACAAGTCACTGTCATAAGAGATTGTAGCCGTGGATTCCTTCTCTTGGCTCGGTGGGTCGAACAATTCCACTTTCACATTGTCTGTACTCTTTTTGAACTTTCTACCCTCAAACGATTTTGAGGAACAACTCTCAGAGCTGAACTTTCCGGTATGGTGCGAGTTGGTACTATCTGATGGACAATCTGTCGCATGCGCACAACTGACGGAAGTCTCCTTTTCTGGTTTTATTAATCGAGTTGGCAATGAATTTTCTGTGTTTTTGGAAATGAGCGATACTTGTGAAACTTCGTTGAAATCTAGTCTTAATCCTTCTCTTTCTTCAGTAATTTTAGACAGAATGATCTGTTTAGGTTTCTCTCGTTCTCGGTGATGAATAAAACACTGCATCTGAATCTTGCCACCATCTTTTCCTTTATGCTTTAGTCGTGATGGTGACACGATGAATTGAACATTGTTGACAGGTTTTGTTACCATGGCGTCAGAAAGATCAAGATCAAGGAGAGCAGTAGCCTCCGCTGTATTTTTACTGCACAATTGTTTCGAGATCTGTATGACTTCTTGATTGGATTTGTGTTTCTCCAATGGTGGCATAAAGAAGAACAGAAGTCCACCAAGAACCATTGCAGATCCCGCGAATAAATACCCTGCTCGAAGTTCACCGTGTACCCGGTTGAGGTATACTGAAAAAGAGAAAGTAAATACAACTTGTCATTAGTTCTAGTACACTCAAATATTGTTCGTGCATGGTGACTTAACTGGTTGGACATAACCTGTCACTTTGAACTCGAGATGAACAGTTGACTTGCAGATGTGAAATAATACATATTGAATATTACAATTATAATTGGTTTATTTCAAAATGGTTTAGTAAATCTAATTTGTTCTTTTTTTTTTCATTTTTTTATATTATATAATTGGTAGTTCTTTATGAAATATTACTGCACTCAATCAAACTGTGGGTGAAGATACCACATCGTATTCCTGTACACTGTTGTATATGAAAGTGGTATAGTTTAAATTTTACAAAAGGTTTTTAAATATCTCTAAAATGGCCAGTTAAGTCTTAAAATTAATTGTTTCTCCACTTCAAACAATACTTGTTCTTAGCTGCGTAATTTGCTACATTAAAATTGCAACATTGTACTATTTTATTACCCAATCATAGAGCGTGTTCAACCATTTTGAATTTTGTTGTTTTGCTTGTGTCTTGAACGTCTGATTTATATTACAGTTAATTTGATTTTATTTTATTATTGATTCTGAAATTTTCATTTGGTCCCTCAAGTAGCTTAATGTCATCTGTCATCTGAGATCGCTCTTTCAGTTAAAATTAAGCATTATTCCTGTGTCCATCATCGAAAATATGTTGTAGTGAGAGAGTGGATGGTATGATGTTTACCGCCAAGTCAGTAATTCTTAGCTGCATCATGGCGAGACCAAATCATAATTTTGCGATGCATATTTTGATTGTCTGTTTATACTAGACCAATATGCTGAGGTAGACTTTTATAATGCTAGCCCATTGAAGTAATCAGACATGTGACCCAACTGGGAAACATTATGCTGACTCCCAATCAACCAATACTTGCTCTTTCTCCTTAATGCTGCGTGTTTAGCGGAGAAGCAGCAGGTACCAATTTTACGAAGCCCTGTTGACCATTATACACGCATAACGTTTGTTATTGTCAAGCATAACAACAGTAAATATTGAAATCTTATTAACTTCTGTTTTTGATGCTCAGTTTAAGTAAGTACAACTTAAAAATACTCACATGAGATTGGGGATCCTATTAGAACGGGAATGAAATGAGCAGCACAAATAAATCCCCATGCTCTCTCCATAAGTTTGTATTTCACAAGTTCATAAGCATACATTTTTAATGTATAAAAGTACCCGCCACAGAAAATTCCAAAACCCCATGCATACAATGCAAAAGAGTTGAAGTCTTTGGCCAATAGTAATAAAAATGTTAAAACCCCACAAGCAATGCAACAAGACTGGCACAAATGACGACGACAAATCGAACACTCCTTGCTGTCACGGATTATAATATATCCCTGTATATAAACACCAATTAGAAAGCCCAATCCAAGATAAATGTTCAACAGAAGTAACATGTCTCCTCCAAGTTCTAGATCTTTTCCGGTTCTGATCTGAAAAAAAATCCATTAAAGTTTATTATCATGTAACTAGTTCACTAATTTTGTCACGCATTATTTGCTCTCCGTTTATTTTTATTGATTTAACTGTTAAATTGTACTTCAATATGTGGCTCATAAAAACATGAAACTCAATAGTGAAAATTGCAAATAACTCTGCCTTAAACCCAACTCGCTAAAATTTGTAAGTCTTGCCGTCTGAAATAACTGGGTTATTTGATAGAAAACGTTGCGGAAATTTTCTATGGATGATCTTCTGCAAAGTTTCCTCGTTTTGTTGCCGATTCGATATCCAAAATAATCACTGTGAGGAATTATGATTTCTGATTGGCTTTGATAAATTAAACCGTGTCATGCGTTCAGCCGATTGAACTGAAATTTTGCAAAAAAGTTTCCCATTTTGCGTCTAGTGGACATTCCATATACCGATACAGCGAAATTGTTTTGATTGTTGAAATTTCAACAAAAAAAAAAAAAAAATTCATCTGAATTCGTATATCCTTTGTAACAACATTTTTATGTCTGAAACCACTGGCCTATTTAAACTGAAATTTTCAAAAATGATCTATAGACGGTCCTCTTTAAAAACCTTTCATGCTATTCCAACATCCAATATGGGCATCCTCCCAAGTCAATGGTTTCTGAGTCCACTTCGCTCCCCAGAAACTTTTGACAGATTACATAAATAAATAGCCGTTTTCTCGTTACCACCCGTTTTGTGTGTTACTTTCAATGATAGTGACCAATGAAAATGTTCGATACAAACACTTTTACTGGAAGTGAATTCTGATTGGTTCACACAAGTCTTGATGACGACCGGAAAACATTACAAACCTATTCTGTCAAGGGTTTGTGGGGAGCAAAGTTGACTCAGAAACCCTTGACTTGGGAAGATGCCAATATGGGCTGCAATGCAGTATTGTGGTTTACGACTAGCTGAAAATTTTAGAAATCATATTATGAAACCAGTTACCCGACTGAACCAAACTAAATAACATTGATGTATATATGTTCTTCTAAAAATTTACTCTCTCCGCGACAATAAGATATTCAATATGACTGCCATTTGGCAAATGTTTCTAATTGGCTAAAATTTCAGAAAATATTCCTGTCAAACTGTTGGACTTTTAATTGAAACTATACAGATATGATTTCGGGTGGTCCTCCTGTATATTCACTAGTACTGCATTCTTACAGTTTATTTGAACACATGGAAATTACCCCGTATCCATGAGTCGTAAGTGCCAAGTGGAGAAAACCTCCAAAAAGTCTTCAGACCCATACAGTAATATCCGGTGACATTTTTCATGGCTCATATTTATGATATGAAAATATGAACTTTTTAAAATAAAGGGTAATGGACATTCGAATATATATGCAGATCAAGATTATGACGAAGCAAACGGTAATATTTCTGGTAAAGAGACGAAGGTAAATTATATATCTGTATTTTGACCTCTACATTATCCATATTGCTGTAATCGTTTTATTACAGACTGAATTCTGCCGTTAGATCCATGGTAGAAAAGAACATTATAACAGTCGAGCATACTTGTTTGTAATTTCCGTTATCTCAAGCTTACTGACAATGTAAATGGAAGCTGAAGCTCCGATAACTGAACAACAAAACATCATCTATGTAGCTAAAAGTGCGACTAAAGCAATTGCAAAATGTATGTGCCTACAATTTGTGAAAAATGAAAATTTAATTCATTTCTGTGACACATTATTATTTGTTGATAAATCTTCATTCATTTTAGATAACTTGGGATAATAGGAAACGAGTGGTAATGCCTTACGCTCATTAAAGTATTGCTTATTTCAGTGACTAAATACAGTTATTTATTTTTTTTATTAGAATATTACAAATAGTTTTTCGAATTTCAACGAAAGAATAAAAAAATCACTTACAATAGCAACAAATGGTACATATATTCCAAGGCCAACAATACCGGAAATAACCATTAATGCTTGTAGACCACGCATGTGTAATGCACTGAAATCAAAATATGGCGGACTGTCGTCCTCTCCTTCGTGCCGATGCTTTTTCTGGCTTTTGATGTGCATTATGACTTTTCTTCTGGGATGATACATAGAAGCAGAACGATATAGTGACCCTGCTAGTATGGTAATAACTAGAAGTCCAGTAATGCATTGAAGAGCATATATCCATTCCAGTTTCCTGTAATAAACACAGCTTTTTTTTTATTTTCTGTCTTCGTGTTTTCGAAAATAAATATATATCTTGAGGAAAAGTAAAGTCTAATAACAAAATCACAGTTTAAGCAACTGCTAAAGTATTTTATAGAAAGATACAAATTATGAAATATTATGTGTGGAAACTCTTATTTTTCGATTCGAACGCCTACGGTTTATCAAAAGCAATAAAAGCCTATCCAACATATACGAAAGGGACACGAACTTAGATTTTTGCAGATTTACATTCATGTAAAGTGTATATAAACTGATATAGTATTGTGTATGTTAATCTGACAATAGAAAACGTCTTAGGTAAGATGAATGTTGTTATATTTAAAAATTACATATTGATCAGGCACTTCTAATAAATTTGTGTCCGTTCCCTTGGGCTTTACGAAATAAAGCGCTGTAGATTCCATTGTCTATGAGGATTTGCGATTCAGTAGCAAATTACAATTTTTTTAAACAAGTTCAGTAATGTTTGTCAATTTGTTTCGGAACAATTCAATCCAAAATAATTCAAAGCCAACACAAAAGCAATTGGAATTATTCGAAATTATATATCACATTTTACTTTCATGAGTCTAATAAAACAAAGATAACATTTTATTGCATAATTATAATATACCAATAAAGCTCTCTGAAAAGCACTGCCAACAATGCAGCTCCAAGTCCTGTTCCAGAAATCATAATCATTTCTGCTAGCTCCCGTTTTTTCCGGAAGTAACGACCAATTATGATGTTGGCTGTGTTCAGAGTAATTCCACTTCCAGGAGATAAAACTACACAATGGCTTATGAAAACTTGTTCCATTTGATTGGAGAACGCCAAGAATAAACATCCCAATGCACAGATAAGGCCACCGATGACTGCGTAGATCCGGGCACTTTTTCGTTGACAGATTGTTGAAATAATAGGCGACAAAAACAATGTTATACTGATACCGACGCTACCAAGCCATGCTGGAAATATAAATATAATATAAAATTATAATAATAATATAAAACTTTCTTCAACGTTCTTCAGTATTTTATACCATGTTTCTCCCAAGTTTATTTCTTACAATAAGCAAAATTCTGGAATTCCAATTTAGAAGTATGAAAATGTTTCAACCACTGTTAATTTTAAAGATTCTAACCAAAAATGTCATGCTATATCTGTTTTATTGTAATTGTAAATCGTATGATATAGCATGTTTAAGCTGAAAAGTCTGTAATTAGGATGAATACATTAAACCCTTAGCATTCTGATATTATCAAATATGAATGTATTGATTTCTACACACAGTTTAATGACATCTTTGTTTTCTTTCTCAATCAAGTAATTCCATTCTGTCAGCTGAACAAATTTAGTTGGTAACTAATCAACTAGGTTATAGATATAAACAATGATATTTCAAAAAATGCAGATATTCAGTGATATGTATAAACCGTAACGTAATTTTGACATGGGGAGGGATACTTAATTTTAATCATGTTAATCGTCAATTACCCTACACGGGAACACAGTAACTAGTATGTATTCGTCTGTGTGCCCGCTTTTAATATCTTGTCGGCGAAAATACATGTACCACATTTCTTCTTTTTTTTCACCTTGAAATTCTAGGTTTTGATTATGCCTTGGTCTTGTGTGAGCAACTAGCTATTCATCACCTGTAGTTTTTTTATATTTTAAAAATAGGATGTTTTGTCACGACATGAAAAAAGAGTTCTTTGATTCCACAATTTCTTAGAGAATTATGACCCTTTTTCGGCTTCGTCAATTTTATTGTTTTACTACACTATTCAGGGGGAGTAGAGTCATAGTTGCAGTCATCTCTTCTTCAATATATGTGAACAAGGGAGCTATATTGTCCTGTTTAGTACTAGTTCTAAAGCATAAGTCAAAACTGAGTATCATATATTTCAAATATGATCATACTCTGAACTATAAGGTTTTTAAGGTCAAGGTCAAATATTTAAAGTCTGTTTAATGACAAAATAATAATATCTAAATGCCATAATACTTGGTATACATGTCCCTTAGGACAAAATAGAGTGTTATATGCCAGAATGATTACCCTGTTATTTTGAAGGTTAAGATCATAAAACTTATTTTCAAACGGTATACGTTTCTTAGGCCTTGCTTTTTGTTATTTGCTGCATGTATATTCTGTTAGGCAATCAAGATTTCCAGATAACATATTGAATGTACATGTAGTTATAAACTTGGACTGTGAAGCTGAGGTAAAAAAAACTAAAAGTCAGTTTTGAATAACAGAGTATAGCTAGGATATAACATTTGTATCTTGTTTCTAGTATA
>JAOXYI010148064.1:0-11603 GCA_028566495.1 Lithophaga antillarum | reverse complement strand
ACATAAGTACTGATTGTTACACTGAACATAAGTACTGATTGTTACACTGAACGTAAGTACCAATTGTTACACTGAACGTAAGTACCAATTGTTACGCTGAACAAAAATTGTACCAGTTGTTAAATGGAACAAAAGTACTGATTGTTACACTGAACATAAGTACTGATTGTTACACTGAACATAAGTACTGATTGTTACACTGAACGTAAGTACCAATTGTTACACTGAACAAAAATAGTACCAGTTGTTACATGGAACAAAAGTACTGATTGTTACACTGAACAGAAGTATTGATTGTTACACTGAACATAATACCGATTGTTACACTGAACAAAAATAGTACCAGTTGTTACATGGAACAAAAGTACTGATTGTTACATTGAACAAAATTATTGATTGCTATACCGAGCATAAGTATTGATTGTTTCACTGAATAAAAGTATTGAATGTTACACTGAACAGAAGTATTGATTGTTTCACTAAACAAAAGTATTGATTGTTACACTGAACAAAAGTATTGAATGTTTCAATGAACATAAGTACTGATTCTTACACTGAACAAAAGTATTGATTGTTACACTGAACATAAGTATTGATTGTTTCACTGAACAAAAATATTACTTGTTAGACGGAATAATAAAAGTATTGCTTGTTTTACTGAAAAAAAAAACTAATTTTCTTCAGGAAGGATATAACAGCTTATTGCTTGGGAAAGAATTGCATATCGCAGTCACAAAACTTCAGACAAAAATGTGTGCTTGTTATGCTGATCATAAAATATTGTTTGTTACACAATTAAAAAAATTGTGACTTGGTGAAAGAAATTCCTTAGTTCACTGCAAAAATTTCTGACAGCTACACTGAGTAAAAGGATTGTTTGTTAGGCTGAACAAAAAGAACTTGCTTTGCACTGAACAAAATAAATGGCTTGCTGCATTAACTAGAAAAAAATTGATGTTATATTGAAATGAAAAGAATTGCTTCTTGCACTGAACAAAAAAAAAAAGAATGACTACACCAAAAACTGATTTCTATGTTGAACGAAAATTTCATGTTTGAAAATGTTAGACTTCTCTTACTGAAGCATGAAACTCTGGGGTATTGACATATTTTTTACTCCAAAGGCAGCCTATTCCCATAATTGTTGGTCTGAAAAGAGACCCTATTCCAGTGGTCTACCATTATATAGGAAGTTATCTTGGAATACACCAAACAAATAAAGTTGCTCGGTACACTGAAAAAAGGAAAGGCTTAATAAAGAAGAAAAGAATTACTTGTTACATTGGACAAAAAGAGAGCTGCTGTTTGTTGAAACTAAAACAAAAACAAAAACGTGCTTGTACATGTAACACAAAACAAAACAAAAAAAGAACTGCTGATGTTCTGAATAGAATGAATTGATCATATTTTGAACAAAAAGGACTACTGTTACTCTTAAAAAAATAAAATGATTTTTAGACAAAACAAAAAGAATTATGCTACAATGAACAAAGAAATTAAATTTCATTTCTTTCTTAGTTTCACATCAGAAATAGTTGAGAGTTCCTTGTAGTTCACTGTACTGAAATGACTGTATTGTTAGCCATAGGCATTTCTCAACAGTGAAAAAATAATTTTACACTTTGTATTTTATAACTAAACCCTCAAAGCATCGTGGTCATTGAAAGCTGGTCTGTCTACAACTTGACTTTATTAATATTTTATTGTATCTGTCCAGACAACTGTAATATATATAATGTGTTTACAGTTTCTGCATGTTTTTTTCACCCCTGTTGTCCAGTACTGTGCCTAAAAACATGACAGGTCGTAAGGTCAACAGAAAGTCAAGGAAAAATTGTATCCTGGTGTCAAATCCAAATTTTTCAATGAAATCAAGATTTTAATTAAAAGTTATCAGTGTCACTTGCGACAGTGTTAAGTGAGTTTCTATGGTTATTCAAAATTACATCTCTCGGTGATGGAGTCAGCTTTAGCCGTGGAAATGACGCGAGACGAATTAAGTCTTGACTTTGAATTGGCCACTTGCAGGTGTGGACAGCATACAACACTGACCATAAAACTAATCAGAAAATTGTCAAATAAACAACATAGAAGATAATAATAAATTTTAATCTTTATAGTTTTTGACGGATGCCCTGTCAAAATTTATTGTATGTATTTAGTATATAGTGTGAATTTTTACTGATATTTTGTAAGATTGACTGTCAGCTTTCTGAAAATCTGTATTAAAATTTGAATAAAATTTCATGGATATTTTATCCCTAGCATTCCGAGTATTTGTGTATTAAATAGATCAAAGACATTTAAGTTGACCTTAAATAGACTGGATTTGTAAAGATCATTACACGTACCTTCTAATGGCTTCATAGCTAGGATCATTTGTTTGATAAAAATTCAGAAGTATTTCAGCAGCTGTAGAACCATCTTGTATCTTGTTGGAAAAATATATGGCTTATATGGATTTTTCGTTTCGAAATTTCATTACAAATTACTTTGTGATACGCAAGAAGGTTACTTCAGTTAGAGAATTTATAAAAGTAGCTTTCCCGGTAATTGCACTACTATATGTACATGCTCAGAAATGCCTATAGATAGCAAAAATGTGATGTCATATACACGCTGAAGTCAGTTGACATCCTATTCTTTATTTTGCCATTCAAAAAATTTCAGAACATGACTGCTTGTAATAAAGAACATATTTTTATATATCTAGGTATCGTGATGTTTGCATATTTCATTCAAATTTAAATCAGATATATTTTACCTTTGTTAAAATATTTTTGCATGTTCACCACTGCTTTTTCAGAAAATTTTAATATTGGTTGCTTTCTAGTCTTATTGTATCCTTCTTTTCACAAAAGCAGGAGTCTGTGATGGTTGTATTTCTCCAAAACCACAACTAAGTAACTATAAAAGATATTATAATCAAACTTTTCAGAATTGTATATTGGCATAATGTGCTTTGAAGCACACAACTTGTGGATCTGAGCTATTTACCATTCCAGAGTTGTGGAATGAATAGATGATGCAGCCTCCTCTATTAGGCAACAACCAAATAAAAGGTCATGTTTTTAATGTCCCAATGATGAAAAATTAATGAAAATTGACCTGTAGTAAGTGGTCACCCGTCGTACGTGGCCACTTATTGATGATCTGTTGGCTGACCTCTTAATTTAGGTTTAATTGTATATGTAATTATTCAATTTGATCTGATATTGTTGAGAAGTTATGCCTGGTGAAGTAGTGGAATTGGTCTAACGTTTTGGCCATTTTGTAATCACATTTTTTACCAGTCTTAGAAAATATTGAGAAAATATAGATATACAGTAAACCATAGTTAAACTTTAGTGTCTTAGCTTGTTTCACTTTAGGAGTTATTCCCCTTGACATTGTAATTTTTTACCCATCTGTCCCTGTTCACACATCTCTAACAGTGTTGTGGCCCATGTTAATTCTTACAAACTACTTGTTTTTAAAGAATTAATTTATCCAGATGGATTTTTCATCCAAAAAATATGCGGACATAAGTACCTTCAATTAATGTCTTAATTTTTTGGAAAAATGCACAGTAACAAATAACTAAAAGAAATTTGTAAATTTTTATCTGACACTATTATAATACTGCTAAAATTTAAATAGAAATATTTGTCCCATTCCAAAGGACATAATCCAGGTAGAGTTATTGAATGTCGTTTAATATCAATATACAAGGTTTTATTTGATCAAGATTTTTTTCTTTAATTCCCTTTCAATGACAATTTGACAAAAGTATGTGTAACGGTATTTTGTCCTTTTATCTCTCTATTTATTGAAATCGCTATTGTTATTTTGTCACAATAAGAAAACAGTTTGTCAGTCGGACGTGCCAATGTTATAGATCTTTAATTCACTAGAAACTACCCGAACTTAGAATAATGGGCAGACGGAATTATTAATTGCATTTTATCGAATGAGTCATTTTACTTATTTCCAAATTAATCTGAACAATTGATAGCGTTTTAATAGTTATCGATAAATTGATGAAAGACAGTTTTTCACACTTTATGTTTAGAAAGTTGACCACTTCATTTAAATTGCTTCCTAGGGTAGTCATGTGATTTGAAGCGTAAACTTGCTGTGTTGTGATTCAGGTGTAAGAAGGTGTCGATGATTTCTTTTGTATCTCACCAAATGCACCATAGTAGATGAAACTGTTGTGACTTCAGATATTTTCTCCATGTGTAAATAAAAATTGTACTTTGTGTGATTTGGATTATTTACCCTTGGTTACTCAAAGGTAAGTTTTTGTCATATTTTGATAATAAACTGAAACTGAGAAAAGTTTTGAAGATGAAAAAAAACCCAAGCTAAAGAAAGTAGTCATATGATCCTAAAGACCAAGAAAAAATGTCCTTTCAAGACTTTTTTATTTGATAGGAGTATTTATTATGATAATGGACTTTCTTGAGTGGTTTTACACAAAAGTGGTCTCAGAAGACACTTTCTTCAGATCCATCACACTGACATTCCTTTTTTTGCAGAACATTTTTTTTTGCACCCTGTAAGTCTTGTCAAACTATATTAAAATTTTGGTACACTAATATGGATGAGAATCACTGTTATAACCTTTATCAGATACAAGTCCAGATCAGAAACAGGGAGCAACTTCAATATTTTAATCATTTCCTGCATGAATACTTAGCCAAAAAAGAGGGATCTGGACCCCCTGAACACATTATATCCCCCACTGTGCAAGTTTCATCACACTTTTTTAAGACGATAAATGTTAAGAGTTTAAAAATTCATAGCAAGTTTAAACAAATGTTTGATTTAATACTAAAATGAAGCAAGCTGTAATTAAGAAAGGTATATTTTTTGTGTTTCTTCCATTCAGTTGTTTGTTTCAAATTGAACATGTTATGTCACAGAATCAGTTATGTCATTATTAAGGTATTTTTTCGTACCCCTGATGATGATTAGAAAGAAAATTTTATCATTCATTGAGCAGAAAGTTTAATCAGACATAGTTTAAGACTGAACAATTTGCAGAAAATCATATTAAGTTTGGGTCAAAAATACTTTTTTTCTGAAAATTCAAAATTTTATGCTGAAAGTCTAAAAAATTTCAGGACCTAGTGGATGAATAAGGCAATACATGGCAAAACTAGCAGTGTGTTCTAATCATTATTTTCACATAGCTAACTTGTAAAAATTTCTCAGTGTTAATGCATTTCTTTTTGGTCAGTATTTTTTATGCAGTCAACTCCTTCTACAATTTTATTTCTAGATCTGTTAAAATTTTCTGAACATTTGTACACATGGTGAAGATGTACATATGGTCCAAACTGAGATTTTGATAAAATTTTCATGGAATTTAAAATTTATTAATTTGGTCATTTTTCAACAAAGTTTTGTAGGAAGGCTGTATATCATTTGCAGTTCTGTTAATCAATTTTTTCCAGGTTGTTAAAATATAGTATTTCTGTCTTATAGACATAGGTAGGTAGTCATATCTACTAATTGATCACTTACTGTCAACATTGGGATTGTGAGTTCGAGCCTTGCTCATGGCGAGGCGTGCTCGACTGAAACCTTAATTGACAAGGACTGCCAGTTTTCCTGCCGAAATTTGGGGTTCTGACCGGGTACTCCAGCTTCCTGCCCCAATAAAAACTGGACACCACAATACAGCTGAAAAATTGCTGAAAGTGGCGTAAAATCCCAATTCAATCAATCAATCAATCAATCAAATCCATCCATACATAATTCTTACTTGGATGTGCCAATTACTGGAACACATGAATACATTAGATTGGAAAAGTTCATAGAAATGTAAACTTAGTCATATGTCTGTATTGTCCAATCAAATTACTACAAATATCCATATTTAAATGAGAAGGGAATTATTTATAGAAACAAATTTGTGTTACCTGAAATTCATGTGACAAAACCATCTATCATGTAAACTCACTTTAAAGCTACATTAGATGTTTTACTTGAATTGAGTGTGAACATTAGTTTATATTTAATTTCTATCATATGAATTTAATATAGAATTCTGATTAAAATTCATGTGAAATGAGCAATTAAACGGTGGTTTTTGTAAACTGTAATAACATGAATTATGGTTTTTGGTGAATAATTTAAAATTCAGTCAATGAAAATTTGATGTGAAAACCAAACATTGCTATATATATACTTTTATGTTTTCACCAGAGTTAAGTAACATGTTATATTTGACATTCAGAAAGTATTTTTATGTACTTACACATTTTCTTTCAGCAAATTATGATACCTGAAAACTGTCACAGATTATTTCTTAACAATTTCAAGTGCAAATATAATTTGCTTTACAAAAAATTCCTATTACTACACTGATTCGGAAATCCTTCTATTTTTCGGTCATGACCAACTTTCGGACATAAATGACTGATACTGATTCCACCAAGTCCGTCATCATAATTTTTTGCAGTATCATTTTGGGATACATGGTTGGATTCTTTCAATTCAGATTAGGACAGACTATAATTTTTGAATAAACATTCTTTTCCAGTTAATCCCCTAATTAATTAACGATCATACTGACACCTTTTAATCCGCCGAGGGTGATTGTAAGTCCATTAAGCTCTTGTTCACCTGGTCAACAGATGGAAATATTAGAAAGCAAATGGACATTTCTTTATTTGTTTTTCGTATGCAGACATTAACTATCATAAATGAGTCACTTTATATTTATTTTAAGAATCTGAAGGGGAAAAAAGCGTTTTTGTAACGAAAACGACCATCCAGTAAATGTAAATATCGAATCACATTTACGCATGCGTAAAATATCGTCTGTGATGCTAGCAGTTTTACAAGTTTTGAAAATTCATTAAATGCCACTCAGAAGAATCGTATAAAACATATTTGAATAATTTAGATTAAATTCCATTAACTTTCGCGTTGATATTTTAGAACATTCTTCAATAGGATATATCACGATTTTAACGAATTTACTTCGTTGCCATCCCGAAGTTGTTTTGGAATTACGCACTAGTTGTAAATATCCGGGAAGAAATTAAGAAAGCATGTTAACTGCAGTTTAGATCAAATAAAGATAATTTTATCAGTATACAATGGATCATATTCACAACTATGATATCAGTTTAACTGCAAATCATGCCATGTTCACGGCAATGCGACTGGGTTGATTTTCAACAAAGCGTTCGTCAGTCACAGGGGTGAAAGCAAATTTTTTTCTTCAAAAACGCGAAAAGTACGATCGGGAGGACAAAAACCGGAAAGCCACACCCCTGCAGTCAGTCGGTGACTTCTGAAAATGACCAAAATTGGCTCGAAAAATTTCCGGATCGTTGGGGTCAACAGACACAATTTAGAAAGTGGACCACCAAAGGACCATCCCTACCATGTTTGGTTTAAATTGGCTCAGTGGTTTTAGAGAAGATTTTTACACATATTTCACATAGGGTCCTGCGTTCAATTATATGCTATATTGGTGATCATCTTGGATGGAGGTCGGGGTCACCAGATACAATTTTGAAAGTGGACCAGCCAAGGACTATTCATGTCAAGTTTGGTTTAAATTAGGATGACAGTTTCAGAGAAGATTTTTATATATTTTTCCATAAGGTCCAATGTTAAACCATGTCCTATCATGGCAGCCATCTTACATTGAGGTAATGGGTCAACGGACACAATTAGAGAGTGGAACTACATAAGTACCATCCCTGTCATGCTTAGTTTAAATTGGCATAGTGGTTTCAGAGGAGATTTTACACAAATTTCCCATTTGGTCATATGCTAAACTATGTCCAGAATGACAGCCATCTTGGATAGAGGTCGGGATCAACAGACACAATTTAGAAACTGGACCATCCAAATACAATCCTGTCCATGTTTGGTGTAAATTGGCTGGGTGGTTTCAGAGGAGGAAATTTTGTGCACATTTCCCAAAGGGTCCTAATTTAAACTATGTACTATGATTGCTGTGATCTTGGATGAAGGTCAGGGTCACTGGACACAATTTTGAAAGGTCATGCCAGTTTGGCATAGTGGTTTCAGAGGAGAAGAGTACAATGTAAGTTAATAGACAATAAATGGACAATGCCAACTGATAGCAATAGCTTACCATGGCTTTAGCCAGTTGAGCTAAAAACTGCTTGATGGATGATTGGAATCTCCATATCTTTTATTGTGATCTTATCCAGAAGTCTGACAGATAATAAAATGCAGTAAACGCATTAAATATCTGCTATTAACACTGGAAAGTTTATAATTTGATACAAAGGACTGGTATAATGGTCATCCATTGTAATATCTGTATCCTATACTTGAGAGTCAGGCAGTATTATAGTTACTGATATTTGTTGATTTCGTAGACAGAGAATACATTTCATTCAGAATCAAGAATTGTCGGGGTAAATTAAACAAAGTAGGTAAATGGTGTTTGGGTAATGAGATTTATCAAGCTGCATTTTAAAAAAAATTTAATATTCTGATATTTTCGTACTTTAATATTTTATTTATTTTCTTTACACATTTCAGATGTAATGAGATGATATCTGCCACACAGAGTTTAACAATTCAGGAAACATCAATGAAAATCCAAGCAATTCAAGCCAAAGAGATTGGAGCTGCATGAACTGAACATCAGTTATAGATAATGACAGTGAATATTCCAAGATATTCATGAGCTGAGAAGATAGTGGACTTTAAATCTTACCTATAGTATTGTTAAATATCTATAAATATTTCGTTTAAAAAAAAAAGAAAACAGTATTGATTAGTGAAGTTTAATCTATGAAATACGCAAGGCAGCTATATTCATAAAGGAAAATCAAACAAAAACATCTGATAACTGTTGGATCATTGATAATGAACTAAGACTTCACTGTTTACTGATATAAACTATTTGAGAAGGCTAACTCTGAACTAAGAAATCTAGAGGTTAACTACAAGATATTTATCTACAGAGTTGTAGAATAGAATTATTTATTGAGCATCTGTGATATTGTTACAATCATAATGTAGTAGAATTAATAAATTCTTAGAAAACGATATTGTTTGAAACTTTTATCCTCTGTGCAATGATTTTATTGCTCACCTAGCCGGAAGGGCTTTGTGAGCCTGTACCATTACTTGGCATCCATATTCAACTATCATAAACTTTTACATTTCAATCTTCTCCTCTGAAACTACTTGGCTAGTTAGAACCAAAGTTTGGTTGCATAGTTCCCAATCAGAATTATATCTGGTGATCTCACCCAAAATCCATGATGGCCACCATCACTAAAAATAGAAAATATTACAAATAGGCAGAATGGCTTTGTTATTCTTCAGAATAAGCTCAAATTTGAATTGTAAATTGCATGTTCTTAGTAAATGGTGACATCTTACTCATTAAACTAATTAGGCATATTCACAAGAGCAGCTGCTTTGTTTATATGTAGAAGAGATTGATATGTGGGGCATCGGTGCTTGATATTGAAAAATAAATATAGGAAAGAGTAAGCACAGGTCACATACCCCACACTTCCTGTTGGATAGTAAAATCAAAAGTATTCAGCTCCCTCAAAGGAAAGAACATACAGTACTTTGTGAAATTGCTGTTATTTTATCTTACAGCCGATTTGATAGTCTGTTTCCATGGTAATGAAAGTTATTTTTCAGATACCAAAACCAGAATGCACACTTACAATGCTAATGATTGTTCCTGTGAAGTTTCATTGAAATAATGTTCATAGTTACTGAGAAACTAAAGCTAAAGCTGATTGGACAATGCCCATTTCCATGGGAATGGCAGCCAATTTTCAAAAACCAAAACTTGAATGCAGGCTACAGGTGATGGTGATTGCTCCTGAGAAGTTTTATTTGAAGGTCTGTAAGAACTGATATTAAACTGATTGGACAGTTCTTTTTGCCATGACAATGGCAGCCAATTTTGTAAACCCAAACTTGAGTACACATCTACAGATGCTGCTGATTGTTCCAGTTAAGTTTCATTGAAAGTAGTTTCTGAGAAAATGATGTTAATGCTCAAATACCCATTTCCATGGCAACCCATTTTTCGAAAACCAAAACATGAATGCACATCTACAAATGCTGATGATTGTTCTTATGATATTTCATTGAAATTCTAGACAGTTACTAAAGAAAGTCATGTGGAAGCTGATTGGACAATACCTATTTCCATGGCAATGACATCCATTTCTCAAAAATCAAAGCCTGTGACCCAATTTGTGATAAGATTCTTTGGTACTATCCAAGATGTATCCACAGATCCATGACTTAAAGTATCCGAGATCTTGACCTTGACCAAAGTCACTCCTTCGTAAAATGTAGGTCATGGTGACTGTGGTCAGATTCTTCAGTACTATCCATGATGTAGGCAGATAAAATATCATTACTCTATGATTTGTAGTATCCAAGATCTTAACCTTAACCAGAGTCACTCATGCATAGTTCATGGTGACCAAATTGTGGTCAGATTCTTTGGTACGATCCAAGATGTATCTGCAGATAAAATATCATTGTTCCGTAACTTGTAGTATCCTGACCTTAACACTAAATTTAATCCGAGTCACTTGTGTGTAAAATGTAGGCCATGGTGACACAATTGCAGTCTGATTCTTCACAGTCTGACTGAAATACAGATCCTGTTTCCGCGCTTATCTCAAGGATCGGACAACATTCCATTATAGTCATGATCATATGACCTTTATCCAGTTAAATCTCTGCCTACCAGATTTTGAAAGTAACTTCCACCACTCTAATTTTACTTGATCCATTGCTGGGGAAAAAAAAGATTTTCCGGACCCATAAGAATTGCGCTATCCAGAAACATATTGAACCTTTATAGCAAAAAACAAGCAAGTATCCCAGTATCCCCTAATTTTCTTGGATTACTACAACAGAAAGACAAGGGTTGACACATGAATATGTCTCACCTGCCCCACATGTTGTATTGGGAAACACAAATTTAACAAAATTGATAAATAATGAAAATGGTGTCGAGGTCAGATGACATGTCTCTAATGATATGTACAGCGCAGGAAGAATGCATTGACCGTATGGATGATTTATTGCATACAGATACTGAGAGACTGACCTAATCACAAACACTGAATATAAAATAAATGACAAATCAGACTTAATGTACCCACTGATATCAGTTCATACACAAAATACAGTTGACTTATCACGAGTGGCTACCAATGAACTGACCTAATCACAAAAACTTAACATTGCTTACTGGACTGTGACAATGAAGCCAAGGTCAAGTGACCTGTTCATCTGACATGTACACCTTAAGATCAATTCATACACGAAATATAGTTGACCTTTCATGAGTGGCTACCAAAAAACTGACCTAATCACAAAAACTTGACATTGCCCACTGCACTGTGACAGTGAGGTCAAGGTCAGCCAACACATTCCAGATTGACATGTACCCGTTAAGATCAAATCACATTCCAAATATACCTGACCTATCATGAGCGGTTACCAAGAAACTGACCTAATCACAAAAACTTGACTTTGCTCACTGGGCAGTGACAATGAGGTCAAAGTCAGCCGACACATGTGACTGACATGTACCCATTAAAATCAATTCACATGCTAAATTT
>JAOXYI010147953.1:0-11604 GCA_028566495.1 Lithophaga antillarum | reverse complement strand
CTCTCTCTCTCTCTCTCTCTCTCTCCACTTTTTATTTTTATTTATTTATTTATTTATTTATTTATTTTTTCAATTTGGAACCCTTTAAAACCCCGAGTACCAACAGGTTTTCTTACAGGATACAATGCTATACACAAGCGCTCTTTACTGTAAAAATTCATGTTGGTACTACAGGTTGATAGACATTATGTATGTTCATTTTCTCTCAAGTATAATGTTAAATGGGAAGCAACTGCTTAATCTATGAATAAACTTGGACTAACATTTTCAACTTAATATACAAAGGTCTGTAAAAATGAAAAGAATTACCTGGCATCAGTTTTTTCCCGATTTTCATGGGCCAAATCAGGATCTTAACGCGACCCGTCTTTTCTGCTTCATATCCATATATGTTGATTCTACTGAACATTTCGGTGTACACATACAAAATCAAATTACATTGTACAGTACATGTTCATTTGAGGGTTGGAGGGAGGGTGCAGGACCATTTCCCAAATTCCTGAAAAAATTAATCGTGGTGCAGAAAACGCATATTTTTAGCACGGGTTTCGGGATTGTGTCGTTATATTTCTGCGGAATTTTGATTTCATGCGTAGTTAGATAACGACATCACTTTGTACCATGAAAAACAAAATACAAAACTTCAGCATAATGATGCCTACGGAAACTAGATCAAACACGACGGTGTGAGATTCCTTGTCTTTCAAACGATGAACGTCCAATACCTCTAAAATAATCAAACTTGTATTTGAATCGAATACCACTGTAATGCATTGTCAGAAATATCAATCGGAGAAAGCTATAGTTAGAACACCGTCAGGGAAACCGCTGCTGTTCATATATAACGATGACCCTATTTCCAAATATTTTTTTTTTACTAGGTGGTATTGTAGAGATGATCGTTCCAGTTTCAAGCCACAGAAGTATGACGGTATAATCTCATATGCAGTCATATAAACAGAACATTATTCAAATAATTTTAAATTAAAAGGAGAGTCTAAAAAGGCGGCCATAAAATAAACATCTCCATAACTAACTAAAGTTTCCCAAGTAAATGCTGATAATCATCTTAAAATTCTTAAACTCTTTAATCTGTAAAAGTTTTTCTAGGGAATTCGGGATTCTGTCAATTTACGTCCGGAATTTTCAGAAATCACTAAAAAAAAATCCTGCTTTCAGGACTGTACCTCCTCTTTTCCCCTTTTGTTGTTGTACATTGCTTAATTAAACCAACCTATCCTGAAAATTAAATACTTGAATAATTTTGTTTTAATTTGAAATTGTCATAATTGGTCGCTTACACATATTCATTTTTTCATTATTTATTTTATGTAACTAATAATTGAGTTGTGTTTGCTGATTCTGTTATGTTCGGTTGGATTGTTGACTTCCATTTTTATTAAAGTGCAATATTCTTTTGGTTTACGAATGAACTTTTTTTTTTCTTAAACATTAAGTTACATTCGCTGATAGAGAAAAGAAATATGTATCATTCTCATGTATTATACCAAAGTAATGCAGATATTCCTTAATCTGTTTCCCGTGGGTTACGATAGTTCCACTCGAGATAATTACATGTATGTTCCCCCTCCTGGGGAGACAATATTGCTTTTCCTTTGTGGTCCGCCTGTCCGTCACACTTAAGTCCCGTCTATAACTCTGAAACCGATTCATGGATTAAGATGATTTTTATTCAAAAAATTTTACAAATATAGCACCATCAGGCGATGTTTTGCAATTAACCCCCGCGGCTCTAACCTTAGTGGTGGGCAAATGGATGGGGATTTTGTTAAAATTACCATGCAGTTCCTGTCCGCTCTGTAACTTTTAAATCAATTGAGGGACTGAGCTTATTTTTTTTGCACAAATGTTAAGTACTATTGGATCATGTGTCGTGAATAATCCCAATTACGATATCCCCGGGGTACAGACATGGACGGGGCTTTTGTCTGTATTGCTATTCAGCTTGTGCCCAGTGTATAACTTTTAAACCAATATACCAACTAAAATAATTTTTGTTGCACAAATGTTAAGCACCATTAGATGATGTGTCACGAAAACCCATATCCCCAATGTCTCAGAAATAGGTGGGGCTTACTTAAATATTACAATTCAGTTTCTGTCCAGTCTACAACTTTCAGACCAATAGACAAATTCAGACAATTTTGTGTACAAATGCTAAGCACAGTGAGACGATAGGTCGCGAACAACCCCATGACCCTGTCCCTAGAGTCACAGAAATTAGTGGTGTGGCTTTTATAAAAATCAGTTCAGTTCATGTCCGGCCTATGACTTTTAAATAGATAGACAGATGAAAATGGTTTATTACAAAAATGTTAAGCATTATCAGATGATGCGTTGTAAGTGATAACCCTACGGAATGGTCACAGAAATGGACGGAATTTTGTCAAAATTACTATTCATGTGTTGCACATTTAAACTGGTAGATGAAGTAAGATGAATTTTTGCACAAATGTCCAGCACCATCAAGTAATATGTCATGAACAACCCCTGTAACTCTATCCCCAAACTAACACAAGCAAATAAATTTACACAAATGTTAAGCACCATCTGACGTTTTGTCACGAACATCCCTTGACCCTATCCAATAGGTACAGAAGTGGGTGGGGCTTTTGTTGAATTTATTCAGTTTGTGTCTGATGTATAACTTTTAAACAGATAGACGGATTAAGATTATTTTTTTACAAATGCTAAGCACACATCAGATGATATGTTTTGAACCACCCTAAGACCCAATCCCCAAGGTCACAAATATGGATGAGACTTTTGTCAACTACACCATAACTGACAAATTAACAGGGACCAACGGAGACATCTAGTTAGATTTTAAGATTAAACCAGCAGTCAGGTGAAGTGGTTACAATTAAATATTGCTATCGAGAGTTGAGAAATATCGTAACTCACGCGGAGAAGAAAAAATTACTTCTGTGAATTTTACAAATAATTTTATCGAGTATAACCTCTCTAAAGACTATCAGCAGCTTGTGTCTTTACCTACGACGTTAATCATGATCCGACATTATAATTATTTTAAAGCAAGAGCATTAGACAAACAAGTGAGAATTCGCGAAGAAATTGAACCATATGGGTTAATATATATTTATTTCCCTTTCAAGAGAGAGACACGACAGTTTATTCACCCGAGGACGTCGTGTTTCTCGAAGGAAATATGATTTCCCGAGGGTGAAAAAACGTCGTATCTCTCTTCTGAAGGGAAGTAATATTTAATTCCATGTCAAACCTGTGATTTACTTGTCTTTATTGACAGACCTTCGTTTTGTCTACATAGCCGAGTGGGGAGTGGGACGTTTATGAAATACAACCTATGATAAGTCTAGAGAATCCCGCATGCTATGTTAAATGATAAATCAAAGTTGTCTCGAATATGGGAGACACGGTATTTTGTTCATGTCACATGGGATGGTCCCAGCAAATCAAACATCCGTATGACTAGACTAATTTAATAAATAAATTATTTTATCCAACAGGTTGACAAGTGTGAAAATGTATCCAATCATTAGAGGAAATTACTTTTACATGTAATACATAAACTGGATCATATACCAAAGCTTTAATACGTTTGAATTTCAGGAAAAAGATGCTGTGGAAAGTAAGTCTGATAATGTTGATGGCAATCTTCATCTGTATCGAAGCAGCCTGGTACGTTCAAAGTCAAAGAGGTTATTATAATGGCAGATACACCAATACACCATACGCTAATACTTACGATGACGACAATGCAGATGATGGATACTATTATCAAAACCAACGCTATATTGGATAGGACTCTTACATAATATCATTTTCAGAATTCTAGATATACATGATGAAATTAAATTTGAGTCTAATCTTTATCTGACAGAAACGTTTATGAATTTTACATGTAATAATCAGGTTACGTGTATCTAAAATAAAAATTGAACTATCAAGATCAAAGAATACTATTACAGGATTTGAAATGAATAGATTCGCAGTGAATCGAATCTTTTCATCGATAAATGCTTACAATAGGCAAAATACTAATAGAACAGTCTAAAAGAATGGTGTGGACAGAACGACAAGAAAACACCACAAAATGATACAAACATTGAAAGTTAAGAACAACATACAAGCAAAATAAATGCCCTTACACATATTAGTGAAACCACGTGCTACTGAAGGCATAGTATATCCTGCTTTATGCCTAGCAGCCGTTTTGATGTAAAAGTTTCTAACGGTGTGGGCATTAATCTGACATTTTCAAGGAATTATCTCCCATTACCAAGTTATATGTAACAAAATCAGCAAAGGGAGATAATTTTTTAACAAGAGGAAATAACTGTTTAATAAGAAGAGATAACTTCTGAATGTTTAGTTATCTCCCTTAGTAGAATTTAATATCTGACTTGCTTAAGAAAGGCGAGAGAACACTGAAGGAGCAATCAAGATGGAACAATCCGAGGATACAGGCAACTTAACTTAGTAATGGGAGATAACTCACCAATATTTCTCATTGGTTGGTTGGAAAAATTCCAGTCTGTAGTTATGATAAAGGAATCATTCTCTTAAGGCTGTATTGTACATGCAGGTGGAAGGTTGGGGGGGGGAGAAATGTAATGTTGCTAATTTAAAAAATCTAATTTTACTACCGTCTCTAAACGTCAATTCAGATAATGACAATTCTAAAATTCTATCATGCTCCATGAAATTTGGTAGCTCTGGCTTGATTGAAGCTGCTTAAAATGTATTAATTTTTCGTTCCATCAAACACGAACCAAAATGTGTTGTCTAAGAGCATTACCATGAGAAAGGGAGGTGACTCTAAACGAGATTTATTTACTTGGCCATATGGTGCGAAACAATTATTTATTGAAGGTTAAAATTTTCAAAATGTTTAAAGTGTAACAGTTTTAGATTTAATAAATTTTACTTCTTTTACTTCCTTTTTTCACTTCCAAATTTTTTGAATTGAAAATGGCCAAATCAAACATACGTCTAAAAACGTTTACTGAAATTCATAATATATGCATATTTAGGAAAGAATGTAGTAGGAAAACTGTCCTATCAAACATTATTCTCAACTTTTAAAGCCTTGCAATTAGCAAAAAGTCATTGTCTGAGATGAGGCTTAAAGGCACAAATTTCCAAACGTTAACATTGTATTTTTTTTTTTTTTTTTTTTTTTTTTTTTTTTTTTTTGTCTTTTAAGATAACACAAATACAGTGAAACCTGTCTAATCTGACACACCAGGGGACCAAAAGAATATGTCGGGTTAGGCAGTGTTTCGGAATATTCAGTGTTTTTTTTTTAACAAAAATTCTTTCCATCTGACCATAAAACTATGTCGGTTAGGACAGGATGTCGGAATACTCAGGTGTTGGATTAAACCAGTTGCACTGTATAATTTATTCGATAATCTCCTGTTACAATTACCTTAGTAGCCCAGGAGTACATACTAAGGGTACCTGTTTTACACAGCTCGCTCCTGTCCAGGGTTAACAGGCGAGAAAAAGGTCCACTTTCATTATCTTTATAAATACACATACATACAAAAATTTTTAATCTGTCGGTAATATTTTAAAGATATACACATTGATATGAGTTTTCAGCATTAAAGTCTACTTATGATATTATAAATAATTTCTCCTCATTCTTCCGGCCAAGTGACTCAAAAAAAAAAAAAAAAAAAAAATTCTGCATAAGATTGCATTATTCCCATGGTTGGCAACTGGCAAACTTCTGAAAATTAATTCAATTATCTTTTTCTACATTCATTTGATAAAAATTGTGATCTACATGTCCCCATCATACATAATTGCCAAATATACTATCGAATTTTTATTTCTGTGTTTAGAAGACCTTTTCTCTCTCACTGAAGCTAATGCTAACTTGTGATTCAAGGCCTGGACCTCATGAAATCGGAGTACTTTTATTTGTGTAAAATTGAATCTGCATGTCATTATTATGATCCTTCTACCCACACGTGATTTCATTTTATTTATAATACTTGAGAAGATTTTTGAAGGCTTTCTCAAGTAAAATCTGTATGAAAATTTGGATCTCTGGAGCTTAGACCTCACGGACCTATGGGCCTTTATTGTACATGGTCACAACTATGCTTTAGACCTCTTATGGATTCAGGGTATTTATTTGTACAACATGAATATCAATGTCAGAATGATGCTTTATGTATAATAATATTACTCCAACCTTATCGTTTGTGCTTAAGAAAAAAATGTGCCAATGTGCCAATTTTTGCCCTTGTTAAAATTGGAGCTCCTCTGCTTCAACCCAATGAGCTCCAGAGGCTTATTTTTTAAACTGTTGCAATTATGTTTTATGTCAGGTATTATTGCATTTCTATTTCCGATTTCCAAGAAGGAAGGTTTCTAAATATTTTGTTATGCTTTGGACTTCATGAACCCTAAGGCTTACCTTCGAAGAAATCTAACTGGGAATGTCACAACTGATACTTCGTTCCAGGTGAGCTTAAAAGAGGCTCGTACAGAGGGATATATGCACGGAAGAACGTAAAATAAAACTGAATTTCACGATGAATGAAAAATAAATTTTATCCTTTGCACGGAGCAAAATGACTAAGTGCACGAAACACAATAAATAATGACCCTCCAACATGGAAGCGCGTTCAATAAAAATGGACAAACACGTTGAACGAAAATAACCCTGTACCACCTACTTAAAAAAAAAAACAAACCATAATCGTGACATCTTTATGTGTATTTATATTACTTCCTGCTTACCGATGAAGAAAGTAATAACAACCTACGCCTAATGCAATTTGCCCTTGTGATTCAGTGGTCAAGATTACTGTAAAAGTATTAATATTCGAGGTGTGTTAACTTTCAATGTTTTCGTGGCAGCTTAATTTCCGCTAAAATAAATAATTCTGCGAAATAAACGTTTTTATAATAACCTTAACTGAAGAAATCATTCAATCGTGAAAAATCATACCCGCTAATATGTCAGTAAGCAGTAATCCGCGAAAAGAGAATACTTTTACAGTAATTTGCATGTTTATCTGTACGTTTTGAATTTTAGATATATTTTTAAATACATGTATAATGTAACATAGCACTTAAGAATTCCACAGAAGTACATAACCTGCTAAAAGTAAATTTGAACAATATTAGGAAGTTTAAATGAGTAATCTCTTCTGGGAGTTTAGTACTGAATTACACGGTTAAGACAAACACGTGAAAGATGAGAACATGTCGTACTAGAATTATATTTGTAATTTTCCTTTGGCACCTAGTTACCCTGGATATTACTGTTTTAGAGCAATTAAAGTTTCAGGTGACGTCGTAAATAACTTTTTCTTTTTCCAATAATTCTTCTTGAAGATAATCATGGCTGATAAAATGAAGTAATAATTTACCATTTGCTGATAAAAATATTTTCAAATGACAACTGCCGTATTTGCTTTATGTAACATTCAAGTAAAGTCATTGCAAAACATGTTGTGCGTCTTATCATGAAGTAGTTGACTTAAAACAGATTAAATCAGAAAAAAAAACATTTATCTCCATACAGTAGCTTTATGGTGACAGAAAGAACTTTTACGGGTCAGGAAAATTAGTGGAATACACTCCTGGCTTCTCTGTTGACACGCGCTTGACAGCTCGTCAACAGATAAGCCAGGAGTGTATTCATTACTTATTCGACCGGATTACGGTATTGAGAATATTGAGTCAGGATCCCAGACTCTAGTGTTGATATAATTAAGGATTTGTATGCTTGCTCCTTTACTGCTACCGAACTGGTGTTAATATGTCGACGTAGGAATTCCAGAGTTTTGTTAGCATAGGTGTTATTTATATGATTTTATCATCCTGGATCCAATCTAATTTTCGCTCAGAATATTTCAGACGTTATCCATGTTCAAAACGGTATCCATGAAGGTTATTATTCAAATTTTATAGGGTTTTTCTTACACGTAACAGATAAAAACGTCACATTTAATTAGTTCGAAAGACATTTTTATCTGTCTTTACAGGTTGCAAGTTTATGTAAATCTTTTTTTTCAGAGTTGTAGCGTCACTATTAGATTTGATGACAAAGCATACCATTGTTGCAATCGTATTCTAACCTGAAGTATGTTGTTATATTAAATCAATAGACACTCTCCAAGAAACAATGATATACACCAGAATCAACTGGAAGCATTCTAATTTTCAGCCTAAATTATTACGGCTTGGGTCTTGTTGAAAAAAAAAACAACTTTATATGTTGTATTTCTCCGCCTTATAAATTCTATATATCCGCCGATTTCTTTTTTTTGTTATAGAAACGATCTATTTTTTTTTTCATTCACGTTAATTTAATTGTTTAATATCTCCACTTTTAATATTTAAGTTAATGTGACTAAATTCATTTTTATTGACTTCTGTTTGTCATTACATAATTTAATAAAATGTAAAACGATGTTTATCGGAATATACGTTCTATAGGGTTTAAAATAAGAAATAGAAATGAGTTCAGTTTTTATTTAATTTCACTGGTAGTATTTTGCTACACAATCATCTGTGTTTCAATGACAACTTTCATCGTGTATATCCAACTAAATTCAATATAAAGAATAGCACAGTTGTGAACAAATCGGCTTCATACTCGTACTTATTCCTGGAAATTGACCGAGGTTAATAATTTTAACTTTCGGATTATCACAAACACGATGTTTTTAATTTTCTTATCTTAAATACCAATATTCTTATTGCTTCTAAATATGGGTTCAAGCGTAGCAGTTCTTGTGATATCATAGACCTTATTCTATGCATCTGTACTTTGTGGACAGGGTATTGTATACAACTCTAACAAGATTACAAAAAATCTATATTGGAATCTTCAATAAAATGGTAGACATCATTTGCTCAATTATTACAGCATTTCGAATCTCAACTGGTTGTGGACATCTTTTCGGTGTCAAAGATTCAAACAAAAATCCTAAAAGGTTGCTACAAATCTAGTCGGATTAGAATATTTCTCTGCATATGATATAATAATACAGTTGTCTGTCTATGTATATACAAATAACCAGCGTACAAGCTTTGAGTATTTGATTTTTGCAACGGCTGTTGCGTGCAGATCAAAAACACCTTCCCTATAGATACGCGTGTTGAAATCTAAATGTTTATTTATGTTTAATTCGACTTTCATAGTTTTATTATGTTCATAATGTTTTAACCGTGATTTTATGAGCTGCGGTTTATGTCTATGCGGTATACAATAAGATATCCCTGTTTAGATTTTTTAGTGCATCTGAGTTAACTGAAACTATGAAAACCGGCTCACTAAGCTGTTTACAAGCATTCTATATTTCACAGTGAACAGTTAAAATTAGTAATGAATACACCCCTCGTTTATCTGTTGACGAGCTATCAAGCGAATTTCAACAAAGAAGCCAGGAGTTTATTCCACTAATTTTCCTGACATATAAAAGATCTTTTTGTCACCATAAAGCTACTGTATGGAAGTAATTTTTTTTCTGATTTAATCTGTTTTATGTCAACTACTTCATGAAAAGATGAACAACATTTTTTGCAATGACTTTACTTGAATGTCACATAAATCAGATACTGAAGTTGTCATTTGAAAATATTTTTATCAGCAAATAATAAATTATTACTTCATTTTATCAGCCATGATTATCTTCAAGAAGACATCATTAATCGTTAAAAATTAGTAATGAATACACTCCTGGCTTATCTTTTGACTAGCTGTCAAGGGAGTGTCAACAGAGAAGCCAGGAGTGTATTCCACTAATTTTCCTGACCCATAAGTTCTTTCTGTCACCATAAAGCTACTGTTTGGAGATAAATGTTAAAATCATAAATCGTAAAAATTAGTGGAAAAAGAAAAAGTTATTTATGATGTCACCTGAAACTTTAATTGCCCTAAAACAGTGCTATCCAGGGTAACTAGGTGCTAAAGGAAAATTATATATAATATTACAACATTGTAAATTGGACCTTTAACGTCTTTTATTTTAACCAGTTTATATATTTGCACCAAGATTGCTTTAGTTTACTTCAAAGACAGTTCCCCAAATCTATCGCTATTTTCCAACAAGATGGAAAGTTTGCAAGTTACTTCGATCTTATCTATTCCATAATTTAAAAAAATCAAAACCTATGAAGAAAAATTACTTTATATATAATGATGCAGTTTCGTGTTTTATAGCACTGTTTTATGTCGTAATTAATATGCCATAAAATCAACATTACTACAAAGAAAACACTTTCAGTGTTACAATATGCACCCTGTAATTGTGTTTCCATTTTTACTGTGATAGATTTTCGTTCACAGCCTATTTGAGAACTTCAAAGCTTTCTTTAACAGTAATAAAAAATAATTTTCAAAAAATTATATATAAATTATTAAGATTTGTTTTATTTGTATCTTTCATAAATTAATATTATTTTATCCATTTTTTCTGCATGACTTAATATGCAGTTTTTATTAAAAATGTCAGATAATGAAGGATATCTTAGCCGTGTACAGGTAAAAAATAAAAATTGTGTAATACTGCTCTCACGTGTTTAAAAAACATGTCATATTCTATAACTGTCGAGGCATGTAAACATTTAAAGGTGTCACAGGTGTACCTTTGTACAACCAGTGGGTTACGATGACTGAACAGTAAGGTAAGGTTAGTAGAAATCAATTTTAAAATAAAATTAAAATTATTAAAAATATTTGCTTACAGGGGAATTTTTTAAATTCTGTAACAATTTTACATCATTGAGATTAGTATCTATAAAAATTATTTGCTTTATTAATTAGTACAGATCAAAACACAATGTATTTAATAAAATAAATGGAAATTAATTGGTATAAAACATCTATTAATTTACAATTACTTCAATATCAAAAAAAAACAAACTATATAATATTGGCAATCGCATTGATTTTGTAAGATTGTACATTAAAATTGTCATTTATAATGTATACCAATGTGTTGATCTGAGAACCACAGCTGTTTTAGAACATTCAGTTATACATGTATTTATGGTTTAAAATATTGATTAAGACAAAATTTGTAATTCGCAGCCAGCTTTTTCTTAAACAAAAGACAGATTTTCGTAGAGAAAACCTATGATCAGTATTTTTTTCTTTTCTATTTCTTTTTGTTTATTAGCTTACCTGGTCCGAAGGACCAGGTGAGCTTTTGCCATCACTTGGCGTCCGTCGTCTATCGTCGTTGTCTGTCGTCCGTCCGTCGTCGTTAACTTTTTCAAAAATCTTCTCCTCTGAAACCACTGGGCCAATTGGAACTAAACTTTGCCATAATCATCCTTAGGGTGTCTACTTTCAAAATTGTATCCGATGTTCCCACCGACCAATCAACATGGTCGCCATTACTAAAAATAGAACATAGGGTAAAATGAACAAAAAATTCAATTAAAAAATTCTGAAAAATAATATGAGGAGCCAATTGCTACAAAACTTTGGGGAAATGATACATTAATGATCCCCTTTAAGGATTATGGTTAATGAGTCCAGCCGCCATCAAACATGGCCGCCACCATTACTAAAAATAGAAAATTTGACAAAAAATTCAATAAAAAAATTCGGAAAAAATCCTG
>JAOXYI010147843.1:0-11605 GCA_028566495.1 Lithophaga antillarum | reverse complement strand
TGGAACAAATTATCTGTCAAATAAGTTCCATGGAACCTATTTTCTCTAAAATAGTTCCAGGAGCATATTTTCTGTGAAATAAGTTCCTGACGGAAAATCTTATATGATATTTATTCCAGTGGCACCTATTTCATAGGAACTTATTTCGGCTGATAAAAGCCTACGTTTATTGATAGTGAGACTATTCAATAAATATGTGAAAATTAACTATCTCGTATATTTATTTGGTCCTACTAAATTTCAAGGGAAAACTTTCTATCTATTCTGTGATCTTATAGGCTATGGACAAGAACACATTTTTACAGACGCAGTATTTTTATAAGACTATGCATGGCATAGCAAATAATTCTTAAAGCTCTGCAATTTTTAAAATTTTATGTATTCTGCAGTTCCAACCTGCGCAGGTTCTCCATAATTTAGAAAAAACACATACTGTAACAAAAGCAAGGGAAGAACACATATAAATTAAGGACATGTGTAATAGAGGTAGTGAACAATTAGCAACTAACTGATTCTGATTACAAAATCTAGATGGAAAATTCTAGTGATTTAAAATCTTTACACACTGGACCACAAACAGGTAGGTATCCACCAAATCATTATTTAAACAACAAAGTGTACATGCTAAAAGATATACAAGCCTATCTGACATTTAGGTATGAAACACAAAAGTGAAGGAATAGTTCTTTTGTTGCTATTCTTCATTAAGAAGTCACAATAAGGTCTTCAGCAAAAATTACAGCTTACGTGAGCACAATACGATCACTGACCTATAGTTGCGTGCAATGAGCAGAAATTATAACTTATGTGAGCACGATACGGTCACTGACCTGTAGTTGCGTGCAATCCTTCATTTCTATATTTTTACAATCTAGGTGAATAAGTGAAAATCATAAAATAGGTACATGTACTTTACCCAAATAAATGCTTTTAAGAGGATAAATTAACTTCCAATGCGACGTAGGGAAGAGCTTTGAGAATGAAGTCAATTTCAGGCAAATATGGTAATTGATCACCTCTGATGCATAACAATACATGACTCACTCAGTTTCTCACGTCTAACAGGAAAAGATGATATAAAAGCAAAAAATATATTCAAATTTACGCCCTTCGGCAGACTAACTGAAAACCCAAGAGAAATGTAACGTATGGGAGTGGATAAAACAGAATTTTTCTTCGAAATTCAAATCCCTTATTTATCCATTTCAGCTGTCTTTAAACACGCAAACAGATCATTTTTGGCAAATAAATTAATTCGATAAACGTCATATACCTCA
This sequence comes from Lithophaga antillarum, assembly GCA_028566495.1. Classification (NCBI taxonomy): domain Eukaryota; kingdom Metazoa; phylum Mollusca; class Bivalvia; order Mytilida; family Mytilidae; genus Lithophaga; species Lithophaga antillarum. The sequence goes on along the minus strand of JAOXYI010147843.1, from coordinate 10,328 downwards.
TACAGATCAGAAAAAATAAATTAAAAAAATAAATGCATGAATATTCGCAACAAATCTGGCAAAAGATAATAGTAAAAAATTCAAAGGAGTTTCGTAAACTTTTTTGGATTTAAATTGAGCACTAAAATAGATTATTTTTTGGTACCTGAAAGCAAATTAGTTCCATCTACATCAAACCATGGAAGTATTACAATGTATACTTCCATGATCAAACAGAGATCAATTTTAATGAGATCCCAGGATGCATCATTATCACTGAGTGACACCCAGTAATGATTTTGTCGTATTATGTCATGATAAGTCTTTTAGATAACTTTTAATGGCAAAGATGAACATCGTCTGGGTTCGTTGTTTGAGACGTAACAATTTATAAGAAATCATTAACTGTTTAGTAATAAATCTTCAATGAACATTCAACCTTTCTTTGTTTTCAAAATATTATTCTCTTCTACTGAAAGTTGTATGTATATTATTTCCTACAATATTTCATTGTCATATTTAGCTAGTAATTTTGTTTGCTTGTAATTGGATATTTCTTGGATTTAAAACCGAAATCTTTTGTACGTTTATTATGACGTCAATTACAATGAACAGAAAAAACTATTTTAAACATTATTTGCTATGACACTTCATCTTATATAATCTCTAAATAATAATGTAGATAGGTTCTGTTAGTCGAATAAATATCTTTTCTTTAATATTTTAGCTGCTCGATTTTCCCTTTCTGCAAAATTGTTATCCAAAGTTCTGTGAAGTTTTGATTTCATAATCCAGACAAGCGTCAGTTAAAAGTAAACATATGTTGTTAACAAAAATGTTCACTTCCCTTCGCTAAGCCCTTTTCCACTTTTTTCCGTGCCTTGCACGATAGCAATACAGGAACAATATTAAGAATTTTAGAAGATGCATGTACATTTTTTACTTGACCCTCTTTTTATCATTTTTGGTACGAACACATTTTGGTTACATTTGCAAAAAAATAATCGAAAAGAATATAAAGAAGGAGGTATAATATGACTCCTTTCCCCACCTAAGTTGTAAAAGAATACATGTAGAATGTCCTTTTTTCAGTCAAAATTATTTTATATAAAAAAAAATAAATAAAAAAATAAAAATAAAAATATTTTATATAAAAAAAAATGATATGACGTAAGTCACCCTCTTATCCCGAAATTACTTCGATCGAAATTTGGACATTAATATTCGAATCTCAGAAAATATTGCCGTTTATTTTCTTTTCGGGGTAAGAGTCAAATGTGTTTTCCGAGATAAGGGCAATTTTTTTTCGGTCTAGAATTAATTTCGGTATAAGAGGGTGACAGACGAAACCGATTGAATTTCAAGTATCAAAATCTGATATTTTGGCGGAAAGTGCAAAAATACTAGAAATGGATTTATTTTTAAATAGGTTTGTTAAGAAATAAGTATTACAATAGATTTCCCATATTTTTAATGACTGTTGGGTGTTCTTTACGTCTTTTTTTCGATTTTTCATGAAGATTAATTGGATTATCGATTAACTAATCATATTTCCATCCTGCTAAGGGACATAGACATCAGCCACGTTCAAAAAGTGCACTTGGGATCTGTAACGTTACATTTTTTAATGGAATGAAAATGTGTTCTAATTTCGGAATTCACGACTCCAAAACGCACTTGATGTTTATAATTTCAAGACGTAATCACATGAAAAACGTCTGTTTAAACTTTTAGAATATTTATGTTTTACTTCCGGGTGAGACCGTTGTCAAATTTGAAGTTCCTTGGGTTTGCCTATTTTATTTTATTTTACTTTATTTTCATTTTTTCAGGACTGTTTAATTCATACATTTGTATATTGCTCTATCACTATAGATCCCGCATATGTATCAGATAAAAAGTACGTGTGATTGGTGTCTTATCTTAGATTGCATTAACTCCGAAAAAGGAAAACAATTATGCTTCCGTATACTTGTCCAGCCTGTTGCAGAACTGCACATAATGCACCGACACATTACTTTCTTAAATGTTTTGTTTCCTAAAACATTGTACCACAGAAGTAACACTGACCAGTGATATTTTACTAATTTTCCCAGCCCCTTGCAGTACACATGTGTCGCGATCCGATGCAACAATAATATTGAACAAATGACCAGTTAGAGTTAAAACCTTTCAAATAGCTGACAAGTTGAAAGCACATTTTGAATACTCGCTAACAGCTGCTGACAGCTCAGCTGTCAGAGAGCTGGCGAAAGTTGAAAGTTTTTCTCTAGCTGGGCTTTCAATTTGCCAGCTACTGTTGAACACTCGCTAGCAACTGTTGAAAGCGTGTCGTTGAACACTCGTCAGCTGAGATCGCGAAAGTAAAGACGAACAATGGATCCAAAGGATAATATCTTTAAATTTCCAATTTAATTCGGTTTTTTTTCTCCCTTTTTTTTCGGTAGACCCGAAAAATTTAATCAGAGTTTGGAATCTGTCATCAAAGGCTGGTGATTGTTCATAAGTTTGAGGGCTTGTGACCTTAAAAAGAGCTGGCGAGTGTACAAAATAGGCTGTCAAGTTGAATACTCGCTAGCTACTGTTGCCAGCTTTTTGAACGCTCGACAATCGAGCGTAGCTAGTGAAAGCCTTGCATTTAACTTTCGCCAGGTCGGTACTGTAATTATCGGACTACAGTTCATCTCTATTTGTAACACTCTAAAGACGGCACTGAATTTCTAGTCAAAGTATAAGACGGATTTCTTATGTTTTTTCTTTAACTTGTAATAACATGTAACTCAGTTCTTTGCCGTGCGGAATAGTGATATATTATATGCCAAACTTCAATATTGTCTTCAGTTTAGTCATACGATGGCCTGTATTTCATGTTGCAGTGCATCACATCACTCATTTTAAAATATTGTTGTAAACGAACCGTCTGTAAATTGCTAAAAGTTTTGTTTCTCCATTAACCTAAATTGCAAATTAATTCGCATGGGATGAAATCATCAGTCAGATTTATCACTTCTTTCAGAATTGCAACTAATCCTTACACGCCACAATGTAGTTCCATCAGTTTTCAATTTTTGTCCTATACAGTTGGGAATACGTTCAATAGTACACTGACTATCAAAAGAAACGCAAAACTATTCTGTTTGATTTATGTCACCAATAACATCACGCAATGTAAATTTCAGAATGTGTTATAAACCTTCAATCATTTTAAAACAAATATCATTCCTTTAAGCAATTTCAAAACCACAACAATATTGAGAAGGCAAAGAAATAAGGAGTAAATACTGATTTGCTGCAAATTTAAGTGGAAGGCGTCTGATTATCTCAAAAGTAATTTAAGCAAAGTTAATCTTAGAATCAAAAGTGACTTTTTAAGCTGAAAAATGTGGCGTACATGTATATGAATAAAAGGTCTTTTGCGGTATCTCAAAATTTCTAATGTTGTATGTGACAATATTCCATTTGCCGATTCCAATTCCGATCAAAATCCGAAATCGATCTGTATTTAGATTGTAATTGGTATTAGGAAAGGTCATGAAGAGTTCCTAATGCCATGAACCGGTCACAACTGGGTCATTATCGTGTCAACCCATGGAGAAATGGATACAAATTATTGGATCCCATACGTATTTCAAAATTTTTAATTACGTTTTTTATTTGTTGATGCAATATCATCAAACAAACACTAGTTATTAAACATCTGTTATGTCTCATTATTTTAGAAATCCATAACCGAATTTACGTCTCTTCTCTTGCTCTCTACAGAACCAGGAACCAGTATGTATGGTGGTAACAGGTTCATAAAATGTCTAATTACCAAAAATACATGCGGTAGCCAGCAATTGGCAAATCGTCTATTGTGATTAACTGACAATGAACTTCCAGGCATTACTTGAGCGTAACTGGCCTCTTGTGGTTTAACTGAATTGTGGATTATTGTATGGAAGTGTTGCTTTCCTTTTGATGGACAGTATATTTCGAGTTGTAGCAGAACTACTGCACTGGCGTTAAGTAGTTGAAATTAAAGCTATATTTAAAGAAACAAGTAAATTATCAGAAAAATGTCATGTTAATTGTTTAAGTAGTGTGAAAACGCTACAAAGTTCAAATGCCAAGCAAAATAATCTAGTACGACTAGAAAAAGCTTTCAGACATTTCAATTACAGTTAATTATCCTAGAAAATTTTTTTCCTCTCTTGACAAAATAAGAATTTTCACATTTTTTGTGAAATCAGGTTTTAGTAAAAAGAAACCTTAAAGCATAGATTATTCTATATATTTTTTTAATTGTAATCCCACAGATGTTCGTTCCAGGTTTGTGTAAGCTGAGTTTTAAATATAATTGTACGTTTGTATTTATGCAACTTCGTGATACATTGGAATACATAATTACATGTATTAATCAACATGATGATAAAACATATCCAGTCATTAACAAATCATGGAGTAACAATATATTATTAGACTGCATTCAGTGATACTTATACAGTGAAAAAATTCACTCGGTCTTTCCAAAGTCTAGGTTTCTGTATCCGCTTAGCTTCCCTACAAACTTTTCCGGAAAGTCGAGGGATTTGGAGTCCGCTTAGCTTTCCACGAGTTTACGGGAAGCTCAGCGAACATTAGAAGTCTTTGCCTTAGTGAGATGTTTTTAACTTTAATTGCATGATGTGAATTTAAACCTGTTTAATACTACATAATTCCGTTATAAAATACTCTAGTCCTAATACAAGTATTATGGTACTGCACTAAGGCACTACATTTTTCAGAAAGATTGTATAAAACATACAGGAGATAATTTCTGTCTATGTCTATTGACTTGGGAAGGAAGCTCTGACACTCCGTGTACAATTTCAGTCACATTCTGACATAGAACGTATATTTACGTGGATTAGAATATAAATATAGGATTTTTTAACTGGTCTGCCTGGAAAAGTGTAGAAGTCTGAAAACTCTAGCGAAACTCCTATCAATTTTCATCGGGAGTTCCCAGCGAAGCTGATCAAAGCTAAAGCGTTTCGCTGCATGTGAGTTTTGTCATTTTTAGCTTTAAGTGGCGCACGGGGAACTGTGTTTATTAATTTTTGGAAAAATGCAAGTTATCATAATTATTTTCAGAATGTTGCATAAAAAAGTTAGATGTAAGTTAATATATAAAGGTCGTTAACCCTTCTGATCTGATATTAATGAATTCCAGATGATGTACAATTTATCATAATCACGGTTGAATGCCATGCAAAGTACATTTTTTATATAAGGTTTTGCTTTCGTTTTTATGCGAGTATTATAATTACTACGTGTCCCGTTATAATTTTTCTGCTCCTTTAACATGCGTTTAAAATATTTTTGCAACATGTATGAAAATGCACGTGTATTACTATCCACGACTGCTTGCAGCAGGTTGAAGTTAAGTGTGAATAGTATTAAACATGCATGTCCGTAGCAAGAAAACTATTCAAAATGCCCCCTTTTCACAAAAAAGAAAAAAAAAACAAAGGGACTTCTTGTCGTAGGTCTATATGAATATTATATGTAAGAATGTTCTTTTGTTCATGTCACTGGTTTTTTTTTTTTTTTTTTTCTTTTATTAGTTTGGAATGTTATTTTAATTTGTTAATATTTTTTTTTTTATTAAATTCAATACACTATATTCAAGTCTTAGAATTTATTGCTGGATTCTTTTCATCAGCAAATTTAGGTGTTTTATTTGACCAGTGGAAAAAGTTAATGAGGAGCCCTAGGACGTTCCAATAATGACACGATTGTTTCTTTGCAAATACGTTAGTATTTTTATCCTTAGTAGCACAAGTAGTAGTAAAATGTACGTTTGGCATCACGCTATATATGGGCATGCTGCTCTGTCTTAGTGATTGTGTGGTCGATATCACAAACGGAATAAACAAGCTGACAAATAAAATGTATGTTTGGCGTAACAATCTACATCAGTTTTGTATGATTGTATATAATAGAGCTGCTTTTCTAAGTGATTGTAGGGGCCTGTGTGGTCTAGTGTTTAAGGTCGCTGACTCATAACCACAAGTAACACCGCCGTCGTGGGTTCAAGTCCCGCTTGCCCCACCTCCTGTGTTAAGATCCCCAGAGACCTACCCAAGGTCCCGGATTTCACCGGTTTATCTAGACACCTGTCCGGGCTTTCCTCCCCAATAAATTTTGTAGTCGCTATATAGCTGAAAATTTGGTGAAAGTGACGATAAACCCCCAACAACCAACCGAGTAAGTGGTTGTGTGCTCGAAATCACAAACCGGATAAACAACCCAATGGTGACGTGTCGGCTCACAGCACTGGTGTTTAATCTATTACTGCTTTATTGGTGCATTGTAGTTTGTGGTGAAATAATCCCGTTTTGACTATAACCGTTAACCTGATTTTAACCCTAAAACTTCATTAGATTAGAAATTATCACTCTAAAAATAAAATGATTAAAAAAAACAAAGTTAAAAGTTTTCTTAAAATAACTAGAATTTTAAAAAATCAAACAATTCTGTTCGAAACGTATCAGGTAATCTTGTCAGTGTCTGAATTATGCGATAAGAAAGATAGTGTTTTGGCATGAAGCGGCTTTCATGTGCAATCACTGTCTTTCATGTGGCATTAATTTTCACATCTATAATACTTTAATAGTGGATAAATGTATTCAACATTAAATTTTCAGGCTTATTCGTAACCGGAATCAGAAACACAAGACTTGAGAAGATGACTTTACTCGAGATCGCCTGAATTTACAAACGGATGTGAATTTAAAGTTGTCAATGTACAATTGTATTATAAAATACTAACATTATGTTATTATGCAACGGTATTATAGAATTTTAGAAATATTGTATATTTATATATGATATACATGTATTCCTTGCTCCTGTCCGAAATACTCTATATTTGCGTAAGAATGTGCTGACACTTTTAAAGTTCAATTGTTTAGCGCTTTCTACTGTTAGAATATGTTTTATGTGCTTTTTGGTACAAACTACATGTATACAGAAATTGAACTAGTCTGTCTTGAACTGGATATCTACTCAAAAACTATCATTTATTGTGAAGAGTAAATATACCAACTCCCTTTTTGAGGGTCTTGCTCAAACCTGGAGTATTTCTGTGTATTAATCTGTCATTTGCAACTTTTGGTGATGTATGTCAAAGACTATCAGCCCTGTTTATAATTTTTTATGCAATAAAGGTAGCTATAGTTTCGTAATTGCTATCAGAACGTTGCATAAAAATCGTAGGATATAAATTAATATATAAAGGTCGTTAACACTTCTGCCCTGAAATAAATGAATTCCAGATGGTGTACAATTTGTTATAATTCAAGTTGAATGCCATGTAAAGTACATTTTTACATCCAGCATTGTTCTCGTTTTTTCATGCCAATATGTTAACTTATTCATATATGCAAGAATATGGTCTTTTTGTTTATGATTTCATTTTTGTTTTATTTTACTTAAAATTTTGAAATATGTGGTATTGAATGCAATTCTATTAAATATCTGGAGCCTCTGAAATTCAATGAAAAGTGGTTTGTGTAGCCAATACAAACATAGAAATGCAGTTATATTCCTACAAGTACACAAAATACAATTGTCTTACTTGTAGTTGCACGATTAAACGTTGTTCGTCCGTTAAAATCAATGCCCCCATTTCAGAGAGTTCAGTGCTGCGAGCACGCGTAATTAAGTATAATTGGATAATATGAGGCTCTCGTAGGACGGTACATACATGTAGGCTAAATTGCCTGTCTGTTGATACCTTCTTTTTCCAGTGGCATACATTTTTTTTATTTTTACCTAAGCATTTCATCACTTTTAAACCTTTTATATTTACCTATAACACTCCGTCGTTATATAGCTCCAGTATTGCTCAAAGAAACGTTAAACTAATCAAATACATGTTGTTTAATGGTGATTGTATTTAATAGAGTTACATCTATTGATTAAAATTGGTTACCGGCTCGGGGTTACTGCTTGATGAAATTATTCTTCTTATTTATCGTAAAGCGGTTGATTATAGTGCGATATAGAAAAAAAAAGAGGAAAGTAAACTGCTCATATATAATTGTGCGTAATTTTTTGGTACATGTATAAACAGTACTTCTCATTATACCGCCTCTCTTTAGTTTGCCACCTTCGCTTATCGCCATCATTTTTCTATGTCACTTTTTCCAAAAATTACAGAGTTTCTACATAAATTTCTCACTCGCGTTATTGCTGCCCACAGCCCCTCCCCCCTCACCAAAAATCAAGGCAGTCCCCACCACTAAAAAAAAAAGTGGCGATATAACGAGGGTGCACTTTATTCATAATGCTACATTGCACATTTTTGAACAATGTCGCCACAATATGACAGTTATCTTTTACATGTAATACCATATCCTCTAAGAAAGCTAAATACACATCAAATTTATTGTAACAATGATTTTACAGTGTATCCTCGTGATATCACCGCCTTTTGGATTGCCTTAATTTTTGGCGATATGCGAGGGTGACGATATCTGTATAGAAACTGCGTAATTTCTCGAAAAAAGGGACTGAGAAAAATGATGGCAATAAGTGAAGGTGGCAAATTAAAGAGGGTCAGTATAACGACAGAGCACTGTATATAAAAAAAATGAAGACGACATACGATGAACAGATGGTTCAAAACTGTGATTAGTTTAAGCTTATTTCAAATTATTTCAGCACTTTCAGTATTTAATTAGTTCTTCCAGAAAATTGCAGTAAATTATGTCATGCTCTGGATTTCGTTATACAACATGTATAACTTTATTAACGGAAGCTAAAACGACATTTTCAGAAAATGAAAAAAAGTTTTCGTTAAATGATTTACGTTTTGGTATACTTTACTAATTGATATAATGTCTGACGGAAAGGTCACCAGAAATTTTGTGTCACAATTACTGAAAATAGATTAAATAATACCGCCGCTAGAACTGCCCTTCTTAATCCATTAGATGGTAAATATATATATTAAATGTCAAACCTTGTTCTGTCTTGTATTGTATCAAGATTTAATTGCTACGTTTGGTGTTATTAAGTTTGAATTTAGCATTTCAGTATATAAATATGAATGTCAAGCAGGATCTAAAACGCCATCGCAATAACATCAGCAATGTTTGCAAGGTCTTTACCTTTCACTGTTGTGATTGATTGAAAGGATTTTTTACGCCACTTTCAACAATTTTTCAGCTATATCATGGCGTCTAGTTTTTATTAGGGGAGGAATCCGGAGTACCCCTTGAGAACCCCGACCTTCGGCAGGAAAACTGTCAACCCTTTTTTAATTAAGGTTGGAGTCGAGCACACCTCGCCACCAGCAAGACTGTAACTCGAAACCCCATTGTTGCCACGCCGGTGATCAATAGTAGATATTAAAAACTAACTAGACCACGTGGCCACCGAGGTACCCTATTCATTGTAATGTTTGCGAATAACATATTTCGTTGATTTGCAGGTCAGGGCCGAACCACCTTCATTTTAAGGTGTCAGTTGTTCCAAATAAAAAAAAAACTTTGCTATAACCGTATGATGAACAAAAACTGTCTAATCGTTATTTTTTGTGTAACAGTAGAGCATACTTATCTTCCCAAAAAAGGCCGAAGGTAGGGGTTCTCACCGGGTACTCCGGCTTCAATCAATCAATCCATTGATCATTTATGAATAGATTGTGCCATACTGATTTGTGATAAGTGACTATTTGACGTTTTCTTGTGCAACAACGACTAGCTTATTTTCTATTATCCCAATACAGAACAAAGATTAACTCCTCAAAACAGTTACTCCTTTAGTAAAATGGAACAGGGACCGAATGTTATTATCTTACAATAAAATAACATTTTTGTTACAATCAAGGCTATTCGACAAACATAATGACTACAATTTTCCGATTGTGAACGTTCCTTTTCTGAGTAGCAATATACAAGCTTTGCCGGCGTATGGTGTTTACATTTCACAGTTGGTCCTCTACTCTAGGGCTTGTGTCCACTACAGCGACTTTCTAGATAGAGAGTTATTACTGCAGCAAAAACTACTAAATCAAGGCTATGTCAAACCCATATTAGTGTCATCACTTCGGAAATGTTATAGTTGCCATCACCAGTTGGTCCACCAGTACGGAGTGTCCGTATCATAGATGGTTACGGACATATCCTAGAATCGTAGCCATTATCCGATTTACGACTTGTTGCCGGCTTTTGTACACTGGGCAATACGACAGGTATCACCAGTGAAACAGGCCATGCTTACCCTTCCGCAGCGCCTGATGTCACTCCCGGTTTTTATGGGAGTTCATATTGTCCTGGCTTTAGTTTCAGTGTTGTGTCTGTGTTCTGTGTTTGATC